>LGRX02002813.1:0-23629 GCA_001247695.2 Cymbomonas tetramitiformis | reverse complement strand
GACCTGACTGGCTACGACACGGATGCTTACGAGGACCTCGCCGACGGTAGCTTCAGGCTGAGACCGCAGGCTGTCTTGGCGGATCACGCGCGCCAGCCGCGGGCTCCTACCATCTCGGCGAATCATGCGTCGGATCCCGCAGCCCACGCACCTCCCTCTGGTGGTGCCGTTGGGGATTGGTGTGACGGTGCTCACCGCACCTCTGGTTGCGGTAAGCCACCATGGGGCTTCCCCGCTCGGCCGAGTATGTGGGGGATGCCCTTCCTTCTTTCCTTCATTCTCTTGATTTCAGTCATGGGAGTGGGAGCTGCCACCTTCACGGTGGCCAACGAAACCGACCTTCTGCGGGTGTCGGATGAGGAGGCATCGCTTGTTACGGTGCCGTGTGCTATTCCACCTCGTCTCCACCCGCGGGAGCAGCGGCGGCAGGGCCTCTATATGGCTCCGGTGCCGTGGCATCCCGGGCCGCCGCCGCCTGCCGTGTTGTTTGAGGACGGTCCTCCGCTGTCGCCGGCATCGTCTTCAGATGACGAGGCCCCACCGTCGGGCAGCACTTGGCAGCACCCCGGTGCGGTGCAGCCTCCCGTGATCGACGAATCGACAACACCGACTCCGTCAAATTCTCTGGCGAATGATTTTTCAGTGATCGACACCTTACACTTTGGCCGCCCCGTATTGCTCCGCCGTGCTACTGCGGGCTACTACGGTGAACAATGTGGTGAAGGTGCTCCTCTGAACTTTGACCCCGAGTAGATCTCCTTCTGGCTCTGGCAGTGCACCACTTTCTGGTGGTGTACTGAGATGTACTTTGACCTCAACACGGTCTTCAATCTGGTTTGATTTACTTTGACACCTTTATATTCTTCAATCTGACTTGCTGGTGCAGACTTTTTCAGTAGTTTAGCAGGACACTCAATTGCCTGTATGCTTTTGCTCTTGTACTAGCTAGAGGGTTCCAAGTTGTGTATCAGAATGGCACAGTTGGATTAGCAGTTAGGACCTGTCACCCTAGCTTCTGCCCTAGCAACTTACACTTCTGACTCTCCTAGCCAGTCACCACCCACAGTGCTGGGGTGGTGTGCTGGAATCTGTATAGGGAGCCCTGACTGGGAGTCCCTATGACAGACCCCTAGGCCAACACTGGACTGCTGACTGATATGTAGGCTCGTGCTGTGACACACGTTGTGTCACAGGTAGGCTAGACTCCGTTACCGTTGCGAGACCGTTCGGGGTATATCTAGCTTAGGGTTTATATTATTAAGAGAGTTTATCCAGACGCAGTTCGAGACCCTCTGATATCTAGTGAACTAGGATATTCCGGTACATGGTTCTTGACGCGTGAAGCAGCACAAGCCGGTACTTCCGTCTTCTCCGGCTTTGCTCTACTCTGGTAACGTGAACGTGAAGGACCTCATCATGGAGTTCGAGAAGCAGTTAAAGGCCGCCACTTCCACTCTCATGACGCTCAAGGACTCCGTCACGAAGAGCGACGAGCCCCTTTCGGGCTTTGTGGATTCTTCCCGTCACCACCAGCGGCGTGGCGGTAAGCGTGGCGTCTCCCTCCCACCCTCACGTTGGCGGGATGAGCGTAACATACAGGAGGGACGATGAGAAGTTCCATGGTCGAGACAATCGTGTTGGCGCCTACGGCCGCAAACATCACCGCTTTGCCGCACACCCGCTCAATCAAGAGCGACGGCAATTGGCGGCAAGACAACTACAAAAAGAATTCCGCCCACAACATTTCGTTCCACGTGGCCTCCTCCGCCTTCATCCCTGAGTGTGCGCGTTGTCCTCCTGGACACTACCACGACTCCGCGAATTGCCCCACGGACGACATGGCGTGCGCGGAATGCGACTACTTGGTGACCGCCGACGAGAACGACGAGATTGTGTCCGCGTTCCAGACCGCCTTCGACGCCCAGGACGACGCCACCTTCGCTCAACTTTGTGGCCGGCATGATCAACCCGTTGTTCGTCACGACGAGGACCCTTTTACCTTCGCCAACGGCAACAACATCGGCTTTCGGGCACAGTACGCGGGCTTGGTCCCTTCTCCGCTCTCTCCTTGCTACCCGCGTGCACGAGGCACGCACAGCTCTCCGCGAGCTGAAGCAGGTGTCTGGTGGTGCTGGAACCACGTCTCAGCACTTTCCGATGGTTCATTTCGGCTCGTCCACGCCCGCCGTGATCGACGAGGGCATCGTGGAGCCTGAGCCGCAAGTGGCGATCGAGAACGACGAGAGCGCGTTGATCCTTCCGAAGCGGTTCATCGACGACGAACCCCCTGCTGGAAACAGCTGAACAGGCAGTGGGGACCCGCTGCCGACGGTGAAACAACGGATCACTAAACTCGGATATACAAACGATATATACCCGAGATGAGTGACACAGGCTGACCACCGAAGATGACATACAGGAATGACACTAGACTGTACGAACTAGTCGTAGTGTCAATTCCAGCACACCACCTCATCTGAGGTGGACCAGCTAGTGACACTCACCACCCTAGCTACTAGAGTTTACAGAGAATGTAAAGAGATGTCAACTCTAGTCAGCTAGCAAAGTCACAGGTGGCATGATGAACGTCAGGCTAGCGTAACAAATATTGCTAAGCCTAGGAAATTTCTAGGACCAATTCCGGTCTGCTAAAATTAATGCTCTGCCAGCTAGTGGTGAGTGCTCTGATAAATCTCGCCTGTCTGCATGTGATGGAGAATGCTAAAAGAAATTCTGCCTGTCGGTTTAGCTTTAATTCTTCTTCGAACTGTAAAGGTCTACTGCCATAAAAAAATGTTCGTCTTAATTGATAAAGCTGCCCGCTAGTGGTGAGAATCACAGCAATATTCTTCTGCCCAAAACTACAGCAAGTGGTGGAGATTGATAACGTGAGCACCGCCTGTCTGTTGGCAGAGCATTAATTTCAGCAGACCGGAATTGGTCCTAGAAATTTCCTAGGCTTAGCAATATTTGTTACGCTAGCCTGACGTTCATCATGCCACCTGTGACTTTGCTAGCTGACTAGAGTTGACATCTCTTTACATTATCTGTAAACTCTAGTAGCTAGGGTGGTGAGTGTCACTAGCTGGTCCACCTCAGATGAGGTGGTGTGCTGGAATTGACACTACGACCTAGGTTGGTGATAACTCATACCGCGTTAAAACGTGCACCCCCTTTTGGCGTTATAACGCGCGTTAAAACGTGCACTCTGCCCCCCATACTTAAGCCTCCCGAACGGAACGGAATCTGGAATCAGGATTCAGGATTCATGAATAAGGAATGACGCGATGCCTGGTTGCCTGCCGTCACTCGACTGCTCGGTTGTTCTACTGTCCCATTTTACAGCTGTCGAGAGACTCTCGACAGCTGTAAAATGGGACAGTCGAGACACTGGTAAATAATCTACAGTTTACACAGTTCGTGTGTTCGATTGTTCGACTGCTCATCATTCATCTCTAAGACACCTCCCCCGACTTAGCTTGTTAACTGCCTATATAGGCAAAGATGGCGAGACCGACCGCACCCGTGAAAGAGACTGCCACAAAGTTCTTGTGGTGGTTCGTTCGTGTATTCAAAGACGGCAAGGATGGCCCGCTGTTAGATCCTGGAGCTAACGGGAATAGCAAGCAACACTGCCGATGCCTATTTTGCGGCAACACTTTTGCTGCTCAAACTCCTCGCATCGCATCGTTATATGATAACGTAAGTGATATATCATATATGGAGTCTAGTATGAAGTGACGCAACTGAGTGCAGATTGTAGAGGATGCCCAGTGTTAAGGTCGAAATAACATGCCGTTATAACATGCACCCCCTTTTGACGTTATAATGGGGGGCCGTTAAGACTTAATGAGATGTCGGTACGCCTAAAATACTGCTGGTGGTCGCTTCAGGCCACGTGGTATATATCGCCATCCGAGTTTAGTGATCCACAGCCACCGCCGGCAGTGGGGACCCGCTGCCGACGGTGAAACAACGGATCACTAAACTCGGATATACAAACGATATATACCCGAGATGAGTGACACAGGCTGACCACCTAAGATGACATACAGGAATGACACTAGACTGTACGAACTAGTCGTAGTGTCAATTCCAGCACCCCCCATCGAGCAGTCCTTCATGGACGGCATGCCTCAGCCCCCGCCTATTGGGACAAAACGATCAGGAAGCGGACCTCGTGCCACCATAACATACGCATCACGTATCCAATCGTCCCATAATTTGGTGCACGTGTAAAGGAGATCAATGCCGGCATGTGGCACGCGTGGGTGGTACGTTTATGCATAATTTGACGAATTTTCGAAAAAATGACATTTAGAAGTGTTAGAAGGTTGGAGAAGTTTGGAGAAGGTTTGGACAAACTCAAAAATGTAAAATTTTGACATTTCGGGTTTTGGAGTAGCCGTGCGGGGCCATTTCGTTTACTGCAAATACCAGGGAATCAAGTTGTGCACATGGAATGCTTGCGCGACACATTAATAAGTTTATAAAAGGCCATTACAAGGTTTGGGAAGGTGCAACATGATAGTAGAAGGCAGTAAAAGGTTGCATGTCCAATATTTTAGGGTTTTAGGGTTGCTGGCGGGGTGGTGTGGGTGAAATATTAGTTGTGAGAGGGGGTTCGGCGTGTGCGGGGTCCGCTATAAAGTGCACAATTTCGGGAAATGATGATATTACACGGTTTGATATTTTTGGAGAAGTTTGGAGAAGGTTTGGACAAACTCAAAAATATGAAATTTTGACGTTTAGGGTTTTGGAGTAGTCGTGCGGGGCCATTTTGGTCACTGCAAACGGCAGGAAATCGAATTTTGCACTTGGCATGCATGCGCGGCATATGAATGTGTCGCTACAAGGCCAATAACAAGCGGGAAATTATATTGTATGATTTAATATTTTTGGAGAACATCGGAGAAGGTTAGTAGAAACAAAATAATGCAATATTTTGATATTTTGGGTTTTGCAGGAGCCGCGCGGGACCAATTTGTTCACTGCAAATATCAGGATGGTTGCCGTGTCATGCACACGGCCGATGTTTTGAAAATAAAGAGCAATTTAATATGCAAGTGCATTTCCATGCTTATATTCCAATGTTCATACACAATCTAATGTATGAATACTTGCAAGTGACATGATTACCGTAGTGTCAGATTATTAGAGTTATGCAAAAATTGCAGCTTACTGTAGCACGAAGCACCAAGATGCGGCTCTCGGGACAGCTCAAATAGCACTTTTAGTTAGGCAAACGATTTCTAAGCTTGCGCCTGTCGAACAGCTCTTCCAAGGAATCACGTGAGCGTGAAGCCCCACGAGCAAGGTCCTGCAATTGATCCGCGGTCAGGGTGAAAAGCTGCTGTGCTGGTTGGGCGAGCTGCTGTGGTTGGGCGAGCAACTGCGGTTGCGCGAGCAGCTGGGGTTGCGCGAGGAGTTGCGGTGGTTGCGCGAATAGCTGGGGTTGCGCGAATAGCTGGGGTTGCGCGAGCAATTGTGGTTGCAGCTGGTAGGATTGCTGAAGCTGCGAGAGCTGCTGGAGCTGCTGATGTTGTTGCAGCTGTTGAAGCTGCTGGAGTTCTTGCAGCTGTTGAAGCTGCTGAGGCTGCTGCACCGGTTGAAGCTGTTGGGGCTGCAGCAACGGTTGAAGCTGCTGGAGCTGCTGCATCTGTTGAAGCTGCTGGGGTAGCTGCACCTGTTGAAGCTGAGACTGGGGCTGCGAGAGTTGCTGCAGCTGCAGGGGCTGCGAGAGTTGCTGCAGCTGCAGGGGCTGCTGCGGCTGTTGCAGCTGCTGGGGCGGCAGCACCTGTTGAAGCTGAGACTGGGGCTGCGGGAGTTGCTGCAGCTGCAAGGGCTGCTGCGGTTGTTGAAGCTGCTGAGGCGGCAGCACCTGTTGAAGCTGAGACGGGGGCTGCGGGAGTTGCTGCAGCTGCAAGGGCTGCTGCGGCTGTTGAAGCTGCTGAGGCGGCAGCACCTGCTGAAACTGCTGGGGCTGCAGCACCTGATGAACCTGAGACTGTGACTGTGGGAGTTGCTGCAGGTGCTGGGCCAGGAGGAGTTCCTCCTGCTGCTGGGCCTGCGGGACGCCCTGACGAACTGCTTCCAGACCTGAGATCTCACCCTCCGTCCCTTGCTCCGCCGTGGGCGTCGCCGACGCCACAGGTGCCGGTCGCGGTTCCTCGGAGGCCGGCACTTGCGGCAGGAGCGTCTCCAAACTAGCGCGCTCCAGCTCTAAGCGCCGGTCCAGTGCGCTCTGCTGTCTCTGCTCCAACGCTTCCAAGCTCCGACCAAACTCCTCTCCCTGCTTCCTCAACAGCTCCTCCAACTGTTCACTCGTCACGCCCACCTGCAAAGGTCCACTTCTTCCTTCCTCTACCTCCACCTGCGCCGCCAGTGGGACCGCCAGCACCCCACTGCCGACACTTGACCTCCGGCCTCGAGAACGACCACCTCCAGCTTTCCCCGTGCCTTTCCCCGTGCCAGCATCAAGTGCCCTACCCGACACGTCGCTCGGTGCTTGGCTCCCCCTTCGGTGTGGAACGGCCAGGTGCGCAGGCGCGGCAACCCGCTTCTGCAAGGTGTGGCCGTCAGCCAAATCCGACCTCACGCGCTTCCTTCCTGAGGCCCCTTTAGACGCAATTGTCTCAGGCGGTGCATCCTCTGTGACCGTATCCCCCTCGGAACCCGCGCCCCCACGGCTAGGGGCAACCGATGCCGCGTCCTTGTCCACGAAGAGGTAGTCGTCACGGGTAACGCTGGGTCCTAACTCCACCCGGTCCGCAGTATTCACCTGCCTCAACGGGGCCGTCACCGACACGCCCTCCTGCAAGCCCTTCGCTTTTTCCACCGCAATCTGTTGTGGCACAAACTTCCTGAGGACCTGGAACACTTTGTCGATCTTCTCGTTGTCACGGAAGTAAGCCTCCCCTCGGGCTTTGTCCGTTACGCCCACGTTCAGCTTGTTCATGCGGAAGGTGTGAAACATCTCCGGGTCGGCGTTCGGCCCATCGATTGGCCCCCCGCAATGGACAAACCACCCTTTATTCTTTATGTGCAGGATTGAGCCTACCACATACCCCCCCGAGTGACCCTGGTGAAACACCACTCCGCCGTACGAGAATTTCCCGTTCGATTTCTCGGCGTATCCCTCCTTCCCACCAAAGCCGTCGCCATACACATACCGCGGCCTAAAGTTAATGCACTTGTTGTACGAGTGAAGACGTTGCGGCAGATCCAGGTCCTCCCACAGAGGCTTCCGCTGATGGCCACCTACGGGCAATGCCTGTGCGGGAGTGTTCGTGGGTTGCTCCGCCGATCCCAACGGCGCGTCCGGTACCACCCCCGCGGTCTCGGGTGCGGGCACCTCCGTGCTCGTGGGGGCGGGAGCATCCGCGGGTTGAGCCGCCGCTCCCGACGGCTCCTCTACACCCCCCGCGGGTTCCTCCGCCGATCCCGACGGCGCGTCCGGTACCACCCCCGCGGTCTTGGGTGCGGGCACCTCCGTGCTCGTGGGGGCGGGAGCATCCGCGGGTTGAGCCGTCCCTCCCGACGGCTCCTCTCCACCCCCCCGAACGCCCTCGGGTGTGGCCGCTTCAAGGGGTGGGGGAGCCGATGCCGAGAACTCCGAGAGCATGGACAAGGCAGGTGCCGGAGTGTCCGCGGGTTGCTCCGCCGATCCCGACGGCGCGTCCGGTACCACCCCCGCGGTCTTGGGTGCGGGCACCTCCGTGCTCGTGGGGGCGGGAGCATCCGCGGGTTGAGCCGTCCCTCCCGACGGCGCGTTCACTACCAGCCCTGCGGTGTCGGGTGCGGGCACCTCCGTGCTGGTGGGGGCGGGAGCATGCGCGGGTTGCTCCGCCCCTCCCGACGGCCCCTCTACACCCACCCGAACGCCCTCGGGTGTGGCCGCTTGAACAAGGGGCGGGGGCCGCGCCGACGGCACCGCAAGCAACGGCAAACTGTTCTCGAGCGCGCCTTCCAGCAGCATGGCACCATGTTTTGCGAGGTTCACAGCGTCTCTCTCGGCTTGGGAGGTTGGGTAGACCGTGCGCTTCGCCATGCACTCCGGCCTACCACAATTGTTCACCTCTTCAATGCCTTTGGCTACCATGCACACGTTATGGTAGCTAGCATTGCAGTGCGAGCACCTGTGGCCACCACGTCCATCGTCCTTCTCGCATATGAAGCAGGACTCATCTGGTGCTGGCGGTGGGGGTGAGGGCGGAGCCGTGGCGAGCCCACCTAATTCATAGAACACCAAACCCAAGCACGTTTACACAAGTAGGACGAGAAACATAAATAGAACTAAAAACTCATTACAACGTTATATTATTGGACCACTTTGAAAAATGTGCTCACCAGCGTCGCCGGTCTTCAGCGCGCTAGTAGGCCAGTCCAAGGACTTTCTTCGAGACCTCTGCGCTTCCTTGGCCAAGCCCGCCAACGCGCGGGGAGCGTCAATTGAGGCCAGCGTTTTAACGGTGGCCTCGGTGGCATCTTCCGCCACTTCACTAGCAGTACACTCTGATCGCTGCTCGCACTCCTTGCGCCCACAGTTCTTTTGATTTGTGAGCAAACCACAATCGGCAGTCCCGAATTTTCGCTGACATGAAGGATGGAAACCACCTCCACAAACACTACAAGTCATAATGGTCGCGCTTTTCTTGCAATAAACGCACTTCCTCGGCCGAGGACCACACTGCTTGCATATTACTCCAACCTCCTCATTGCTAGAACACGCGAAATGAAAGTAGCCCTGGCACGTCTTGCATTGGATCTTCGGTACAATAGTTTTCGGGACCGCACAATCGCGGACCACACACTTCACTACATTCTCTTCTTTCTTCTTCACAAGAGCTTTCACAACAGCCTTTGCTCCACGGTTCGCCCCCATGTTTCTGGGGCAAGGTGTTAACGTGCTACTTACTCTTAGGTTTCAGGAGCATAAGTCAATTCAGTAAAGGCGGAGTCTTGGGCCATCAAGTCCGTCCAGAACTCCAAAGCGCCACATCACCATGCACATACAAATATCCCACGCAAAAATATTTCGCTGTGGAACCCTAACAGATTTGGAGTCCGTCGATAAAACTTGATCGAACTCCAAAGCGCCACATCACGATGCACACAACATTATGTCACGGATATAAATTATGATGTGGAGCGCTGACAGATTTGGAGTCCGTCGATAAAACTTGATCGAACTCCAAAGCGCCACATCAAGATGCACATAACATTATGTCACGGATATAAATTATGATGTGGAACGCTGACAGATTTGGAGTCCGTCGATAAAACTTGATCGAACTCCAAAGCGCCACATCACGATGCACACAACATTATGCCACCGATATAAATTATGATGTGGAGCGCTGACAGATTTGGAGTCCGTCGATAAAACTTGATCGAACTCCAAAGCGCCACATCACGATGCACACAACATTATGCCACCGATATAAATTATGATGTGGAGCGCTGACAGATTTGGAGTCCGTCGATAAAACTTGATCGAACTCCAAAGCGCCACATCACGATGCACACAACATTATGTCACGGATATAAATTATGATGTGGAGCGCTGACAGATTTGGTGAACTCCAAAGCGCCACATCATGAAGCACTTCACGCCATTTCGAAGTGAAACGCGTTCGTATTCTTCAAGAATGTGACCGGTGATGGAAGTGCGAGGAAGCTCATGCCCTCGCACGAATATATTTCATGTATATTTGATATGTGGTTAGCGTGGTAGAAACGACAACGATATGGGTGGGACGAAGCGGCGCCCCAATCCGACAAGCTTCAACGGTGCGGTTGTACTTTATTTGTAAAGAGCCCGAAGCTATTATGAACTATTATGATCTGTGACAAAATGCGTGAGAACGACTGTTGAGGAGTGCGCATACCTTTTTGTAGCAGGGGTGCACATCGTGGAAGGCCACGTGAAGTTCACCGTGGTTCGGGATGATCGACGTTGGCTACTAGGGCAGTTATGTGGAATCATGCATGTCATTCTAGCTATGAGCGTCTTTTTAGCTTTGTGCGGCTCAGACGCGAGCTACAATCCTGGACCAGACTGGGATATCCCGCCAATTCTTATGGACTTGCTACCTCTTCTAGTAGAAGTAGGCGACTCCGCACGCACCATACCTCTTGGAGTGTGGCCCCTACCGCAAGAAGCTATGCCGACGCTTCGACACTTGGTTACCAAGTTGGATTCGGTGTGCGATATTTGGGCGTCTGCACGAGCTGAGGCGACTTCCACGCCCTTGCGCAATTGTCAGATTCCTGACAGCTCAGACAAAGAGGAATGTTCTTCTCCAGACGAACTGGACACTTCGCGCGAAGTGTCCAAAGGAGGGATAGAGGGGCAAGAAGATGGTTTGCGTCGGTCGCTGACACGTCACGAAGTTGACAGACCACAGGAATACACGCCACTGAAGCGAGGAAACAGGAACCACTGGATAGGGAAGATGAGCGAGATTTTTAGTAGGTCCCCAAACCGCATCGCTTCAGCGGTGAGGGGGTACATTGAAACGCTGCCAAAGGAAGTGGCAGTAGGTGTACTGCAACGCTGTCGCGCAGCGTTGTTCGGTGATACAGAAATGGCGAAGACCAAAGCTATGGACTGCATTCTAGAAAACCTGGTTGCGGTCTTTGGGGCGCTGTCGAGTAGGAATTCTAACTTGAACGAGGAGCACAAGCTTGCAGTGGCGGCCGCAGTGTTTGGCGAGAACATGCAAGAGGGGCAAGTGTTAACCGCAGCGACAACAATGTTAGGCGTGCATAAGCGTGTAGGATATGCGGGCATCACGGGGCATAAAAACATGCTGGCGGGTGCGAGGGTTGGCAATGCCGAGCGTGCACGAAGGAGCTTGCACGTGGGTGTGACGCGCCCCAAGCGACGTGGGCGTCGTTCAGGGTGCATGGCGGAAGCCACTTGTGCACTCATCCGCGACTTTTGGTTGCACCCGGACAACACGCGCGTGAGTCCTTGTAAGAAGGACGTGGTGTTGGCAAGAGATCCACACACGGGGAAGCTTAAGACGCCCCGTGAGTACGTTAGCAAGCATTGGCTTGAGGCTTCGCAACTAGTGGTGTACCGGAGATTTGTGGCGAAATATCCAAGCGTGAAGGTGGGGCAAAGGTCGTTTGAGAAGGCGGGAGTTTGCAAACCGCACAATGTGGTACGGTTGACAAGAAGGGACAACATCTCTTGTTGTTGTAGGTATCACGAGGACATGCGCATGGTGCTTAAAGGGTTCGACGAAGCACGGGAGGCGGTGCACAAGAAGTGCCCGTGCAAGGATAAGAAGTGTTGCCCCCGAGTGCCACGGACGGCGGAGGAAAAGAGGGAGAGCGCGGTGGGTGCGCCGACGGGGCAAGTGTGTGGCATCGTGAAGGCGGGGAAGTCTACCTCCACGTTCGCGGAGAGTCTGTTGTGCCCGCGTGAAGGGGATAAGCACCGCATAGAGTGCCTGTTGCAAACCTGCAAACAGTGCGGAGGTTTGAAGAACTTTAAAGTGTGCGAGAAGGAGGTGCAATATGCGGAGGAGGTGAGGTGGTCGTGCTATGAGACTCTGAGTACGGGCAAGTACGACGACGAAGGGAAAGAGGTTAGGAGGTTGCAGTTTTTGCAGAAGAAGACGAAATTGGGGGCGTTGATATCTAAGCTGCAAACGCTGTTGCTGGGGCACGAACCGGGGAAGTCGCCAAACTGTCGGTGCAATGGACGCTTTCTGTGCGAGGACGCGGCGTCGGAATCGTGGAAGTGGCGGAGGCTAAATGGCGTCGGGGACTGCCCGTTTTTGCGTCCCTATGCTTACCATACATTCATGGCCTTGCACCAGCACCGTCAATTTAAGACGTGTATCACGGATTTGCCGTTGGGGCATACGGCGTGGTGTTTCGACTTCTCCGAGAACCATTCGTTGAACATCCCGAGGGAAGTTCAGAGTTTGCACTGGGTGGTGAAGCAGGCTACTGTGTTGGTGTGTGTATTATGGCGGCACGCGTGCAAGGAAGTCGATGGGGTAGAGTCCACGGCGGAGAACCCGGTTGTGATAAAGGACTATGTGTACTTTATCAGTGATGACCGCAAGCATGATCACAGATTCATTCAGTACATGCGAGAGGTGATCATCAAGGAGTACTTTGAGAAAAGGGGGATTCCGAAGCCAATATTTATTCACGAATGGGCGGATGGTTGTGCGGGGCAGAACAAGTGCGCGGCGGGATTCGCGGACGTGGGAAACAGCAAAATGGAATGGTCGCTGGGGATTCCTTGTCAGCGGAACTTCTTTGAGACGGCGCATGCTAAAGGGGAGCAGGACGGAGCGGGGGCACACGTGAAGCATGCAGCGGCGGTGGCGGTAATTTCGGAGGGTGACAAATGGTATGGGAAGATCTTGTGTGCGGCCGATCTCTATGCTTTTTGTGTGGAGAGGTTGCGCACACGCGCGGACACCAGCTACACGAAGTCGAGGGCCGCATTCAATCAACGATTTTTTTATCTAGTTCCCGAGGACGCGACGAAAGAGGTGGCGGGAGGTTTGTCGGCGGTTGATCACACGGCGCGCATCGCATACAAATCTTTGGAGCGCACTTTGCAACTGCATTCGGTGCGATCGGGCGTGGAGGGGAAGTTGCTGGTGCGCGACAGGACATGCTATTGCGTGTCATGCTATGCAGAATGTGTGTCGTCCATGCCGACGTCCGAGAACTGTTTGGAGAGCTCGCATGTGGATTTGTGGAGGGAGGTGGAATTGACGCCCGCAACGGGTGCGGACGCGGCAAGGGTGCGGGAGTTGGTGGAGGAGTATGCGAGTGATGTGAGTGTAGCGGTGCGGCGCGGATGCATCATCGCGGTCCACCGAGACCCGGCGGACCGCACACACGCCTACTACTTGGTGAAGGCGTTATCCGCCGTGACGGAGGTTGGACCTAGGGGGCGCCGAGATGACTATGGGCAATATTTTGCCCCGGGAGAATTTGTGGTTTCGGGGAGGTACTTTGAATGGGAAGATGCCGATGTGAGAGATGACTACATACTAGACACAAGTAAAAAGTGCTTGATCTCTTGTGAAGCCGTGCGTGCAACCGATGTGCGCCTAGTTAAAAGAGGGGATGTGTACAAGATGCCTGCTGCCGAGCATGAGCGCGTGTTATCACTGTTGTAATTTTTGCATTCAAATATATAGTATGGGATTTGGCATTCACAATGCAATAATGATAACATTTTTTGCATATTTATGCTCAAGCATTTGAACAAACTTGGGGCATCACAATTTTGATGTGACGCGCATGCATGCCAAGTGCAAAACATGATTTCCTGCGGTTTGCAGTGCCCAAAATGGCCCCGCACGACTACTCCAAAGCCCTAAATGTCAAAAAATAACATTTTTGAGTTTGTCTAAACCTTCTCCAAACTTCTCCAAAAATATCAAGCCGTATAACAACATTTACCGAAATTATGCACTTTCTAGCGGACCCCGCATACGCGAAACCCCTGCTCTCACCGCCAATATTTCACCCGCCAGCAACCCTAAAACCCTAAAATCTTGGCTATGCAACTTTCAAGTGCCTTCAACTAACTTGGTGCACCTCCCCAAACTCGGCGATGACCTTTTATCAACACATTCATGCGACGCGCATGCATGCCAAGTGCAAAACACGATTTCCTGCGGTTTGCAGTGCCCAAAATGGCCCCGCACGACTACTCCAAAGCCCTAAATGTCAAAATTTTATATTTTTGAGTTTGTCTAAACCTTCTCCAAACTTCTCCAAAAATATCAAGCCGTATAACAACATTTACCGAAATTATGCACTTTATAGCGGACCCCGCATACGCGAAACCCCTGCTCTCACAGCCAATATTTCACCCGCCAGCAACCCTAAAACCCTAAAATCTTGGCTATGCAACTTTCAAGTGCCTTCAACTAACTTGGTGCACCTCCCCAAACTCGGCGGTGACCTTTTATCAACACATTCATGCGACGCGCATGCATGCCAAGTGCAAAACACGATTTCCTGCGGTTTGCCGTGACCAAAATGGCCCCGCACGACTACTCCTAAACCCTAAATGTCAAAATTTTATATTTTTGAGTTTGTCCAAACCTTCTCCAAACTTCTCCAAAAATATCAAGCCGTATAATAACATTTTCCGAAATTATGCACTTAAGTATGTAACCCCCGTCCACCCACGCGTGCCACATGCCTGCCGTCATTTTAAGCTATCGAACGTAAGCAGGCGCGTAAAGTTTACAGTCCAATCGGAAATTTTAGGCAAACGTGCGACATATGTCGCTATATATAATGATATGGTTTACTGATCGGGCCATAACATACGCATCACTTATCCAATCGTCCCGTAATTTGGTGCACGTGTAGAGGAGATCAATGCCGTCATTTTAAGCTATCGAACGTAAGCAGGCGATCGGTTTACAGTCCGATCGGAAATTTAGGCAAACGTGCGACATATGTCGCTAAAATGATAGGGTTTACTTATCGGGCCATAACATACGCATCACTTATCCAATCGTCCCGTAATTTGGTGCACGTGTAGAGGAGATCAATGCCGTCATTTTAAGCTATCGAACGTAAGCAGGCGATCAGTTTACAGTCGAGCCGTCGCAAAAAGTTCGAGTGTCACAAAGTGGTCACATGCATAATGCAACATTTGCAACTTTTTGGAGTTGTGTGACCTTTTAAGGTCAATTGTAAGACTCGGAGTGAAAAAAAAATTCAAAAAAAATATTTTCCGGCTCGCCGGCGGCCAAAATCGATGGTTTTTGGCCTGAAAAGGCCATTTTGAGTGCGCGGGTGCTAGAGGATTTCCCGTCGGTGTCCGAATCGCGTGTTTGAACTTCGTGGGACCTTCCAAGGACCATCACGGGTCACTTAGTGGAAGAAATGATGAGAAATTTTTGTTTGGGGTGCTCGCCGGGGGCCAAAATGGCCGTTTCTGGGGCCTGAGCAGGCCATTTTGCGTGCGCGGGGCTATAGGATTTCAGTTAGGTATCCGAATCGCGCGTTTGAAGTTCGTGGGACCTTTCAAGGACCATCACGAACTACTTAGTGGAAGAAATGATGAGAAATTTTAATTTGGGTGCTCGCCGGGGGCCAAAATGGCCGTTTCTGGGGCCTGAGCAGGCCATTTTGCGTGCGCGGGGCTATAGGATTTCAGTTAGGTATCCGAATCGCGCGTTTGAAGTTCGTGGGACCTTTCAAGGACCATCACGAACTACTTAGTGGAAGAAATGATGAGAAATTTTAATTTGGGTGCTCGCCGGGGGCCAAAATGGCCGTTTCTGGGGCCTGAGCAGGCCATTTTGCGTGCGCGGGGCTATAGGATTTCAGTTAGGTATCCGAATCGCGCGTTTGAACTTTGTGGGACCTTTCAAGGACCATCACGAACTACTTAGTGGAAGAAATGATGAGAAATTTTAATTTGGGTGCTCGCCGGGGGCCAAAATGGCCGTTTCTGGGGCCTGAGCGGGCCATTTTGCGTGCGCGGGGCTATAGGATTTCAGTTAGGTATCCGAATCGCGCGTTTGAACTTTGTGGGACCTTTCAAGGACCATCACGAACTACTTAGTGGAAGAAATGATGAGAAATTTTAATTTGGGTGCTCGCCGGGGGCCAAAATGGCCGTTTCTGGGGCCTGAGCAGGCCATTTTCAGGGTTTTAGGGTTTGTGCTACATGTAGGTCAAGGATAACATCGAATTTGCAAGCAACCCATGTCCGTTGCATTCCTATGGGGTTTCGCATTATGATTGCAAGCATATTGGACCATTATAACCCATCAAAGATTAAGTTACACAAGTGCAGCTAGGATACGTTGATGCTCCGCCTCCGGTACTATCAAGTAGTCCTGCCCGCCTACTTTGCGCTTCCTCAGAGCCACTTCCACACACACTATATGATGTGAGTACGTCAAACATTTTCTGCTATTGTCTACAAAGTACTCCGTGCATGTGCTTTCATCCCTCCATTCCAAAAATCTGCCTTCAACAACGAACTCGCCAGGGGTAGCATGCACTCCTGCCCCTGCACTCCCCCCCACACCCTGTGTGTAGTAGTCGTCTTTGATGCCGTCCGCGTCTAGCACTTGATGCACTCCACCTAGCGCCTTCACCAAATAATATTGGTGGTTCTCATCTCCCCCCGATGAGCGTGCAAAGATGCTTCCTCGTGAAACCTCCACTTGCGCCACGTCGTGCGCCTGCTCCGCTGCACGCATCCTCGTTCGCCGCTCTTCCCCTACCGCCTCCGCCACCATCGTGAAAGGCACCCATTCATCCACATGACTCTTATAATGGCACCCTTCACTATCCGGTTGCGGGTGCTCACATTGTGCGTAGCAATAATCGCAATAACATGGACGATCACGCTTCAACCCAACCATTAGGCCAACTCCCGCCCGCACCGAGTGCAACGCCAAAGTGCCATCCACCGTCTTGAAGCCCTGGCCCGACTCGTCGACATCGCCATCCTCCACCAAAAAGAAGAACCGCTGCCCAAATGCCGAGCGCCGGTTGGATCCTTGGTCCTTCGCAAACTGCAATCTCTCCAGGCAGAATTCATACAAATCCCTTGCATTCAATATCTTTCCATACCACTTATCCGTTGTTGCCATTACCGCCAAACTAGCCTCATGCTTCACCGCAACTCCCATTGCATCTTGCTCGCCTCGTGCGTGGGATGTCTCAAAAAAGTTTCGTTGGCACGGTATGCCAAGCCCTCGTACCCATTCCATCGGGCGCCCGCTCTCCACCACATCCGCAAAGGCCGTGCCGCATTTGTTCTGCGCCGCACTCCCATCCGCCCACTCGTGAATGAATTTTGGGAGGGGCAAACCTCTTTTCTGAAAGTACTCCTTGACGATGAGTTTACGCATGTGCTGGATGGCACGGTGGCTATGGGGCATGTCGTTGCCCATAAAGTACAGGTAATCCTTCACAATGATAGGATTCTCCTCCGTGGACTCCACCCCGTCCACCTCCTTTACCGCATGCCGCCATAGCACGCAGCATAGTAGCGAGGCCTGCTTCACAATCCAATGCAAGGATTGGATTGCGCGTGGAATGTTCAATGCATGGTTCTCGCTGAAGTCGAAAAGAAGGAGGCAATGGCCCAAGGGCAAATTCTCCTTGCACTTGTTGAACATGTTCATCGTGTGTTGGGCCATAAAGCAATGGTATGGATATGGCTTTAAAAATGGATGGTTTGCCCACTCACCCCGGCTAGTTCTTTCACCGCCCAGTCCCCATCTGCATCCTTCCGCACGAACTTGCCCGCGCACGAACACTTCTTGGACTCCCCCGGTACATGCCCCAGCACACACCCTTGTAACTTGGACACGAGCTCCCCTACCGGAGTCTTCTTCTGCACAAACTGTACTCGGTGTTTGTTCTTCCCGTCGTCGTCGGTTCCCACCACCGCGCTCTCGTAGGTACTCCACTCAACCTGCTGACCGGCCTTTCCTATCTCCGCCTCGCACAGCTTCAGGTTTCGCAACCCCCCGCAATCCTCGCACGACCCATCCAAGCAAGGCATAGCGTGAAACTCCGCAGGCTCTCCGTCTGCCCCCGTTGGCTTCGGGCACAACAACGACGCTACAAACTTTGACGTCGACGAGCCAACCTCGCACCGCCCGCAGACCTTGTCCGGGAACGCCTCTGTCGGCTTTCGATTGGATAGAACTGCCCTCTGCCCCCCTAGCAGAGGGCAACACGTCCTATCCTCGCACTCGCACTTAGAGTGCAATACCTCGTGCGCACGGTTGTATGCTGTCAATGCCAACCGGAAGTCCTCGTGATATCTGCAGCAGCAGGATATCGTGTCCCTCCGGGTAAGCCTGCGCACTTCCTTCGGCTTCTTCTGCTCGAAAGTCCTCAAAACACACTATTCGATGAAAATGATATTATCATATGTCATTTTTGGATTTATATATATTTCAAAAAAATCAGGGTTTAGTGATATTTATGCGCGAAATAGGGATACATAAAGGCAACACGGTAGAAAAGTGCAGTATGCGTACAATGAAAACACCGAAATATGCATACATGTATCATTCTTTATTCAAATGTTTACGAGTAGAGTACTTTTCACCCTATACCGTCGAGGCATGACTGATACTATCAGTCAGGGCGGTCGACAAATCCTACTATTTTATTCATCATTCTCATCTTCCTCATCTGCATCATTCTCTTCTTCCTCAGATTCGGCAGTGGCCGCTTCCTTGCCCTTCGCCGTCGGTTCGCTCTTCTGTTTTGGCTTCGTCTCGGCGTCCTGATCGGGCTCGTTGTCGAAATTGATCAGCCGTTGCTGCGCAGAGCTGACCATGAACTGGTCGTGGTCGAAGCCGATCGCGTTCATACCACACCTCATGGCGGCCATGGACGTCGAGCCGACGCCGCAGCAAGCGTCGAGAATCCAGTTGAGTGGATGGCCGTTCTCATCCATCTTGCCCGGATTGTCACCGAGCATGTGGCACTGGATCAGCTCCATCAACAGAGCTTGGGGTTTCTGATGGTTATTCACGGCTTTGTTGTCGCGTTTGAACATCTGGTGCACAACCGGGAAGCCGCGCAAAAGTGACGCGCGGCTCACACGTTCACCTTCTCCAGTATCAAAGTTGAACATCCACTCCGGCTTTTTAGTAGACTCCCCCTGGGCATCGCTCTTTACATGGTACCCCAGGACGCCACATTCAACGTCATTGTAGCGCACGGTCCTGTTGGGGTTCATGTTCACGTTCTGCTTGTGCCAGAAGAACCGCTCCGCGCGGCCGGAGCAGTAATTGTCAATCACCTCCAGGAAATCGCTTTGTTGGACGAAACCGCAAAAGATAGCGATAGTCCATGCCGGGGCGGTGGTCTTGGCGTTGAAAGACTCCAGGAACGGTTGCACCTCCTCCTTGGTCATCGCGTCGGGAGTCTTCTCCTTGTCAAGGGCGTAATTGCAGTCGATGATCGTCCCCGTGAAGGGCAGCCTCGGGACGTCCTTCATATCGCTCATGCTGCCCTTGACGATCTTCCAACGAGGGAACATCGGCACGTTCGTCTCATGTGTGGGCTCGTCCTCCTCAAGGCCTGCCTCTCCTGGAACCTTAAGCTCCGGCCCCTCGGTCCGCGCCTCCCGATAGAGTTTGATGTCGACTTTCACCTCGACCTGTTGCAAGCCTAGGATGTGCCCCGCGCGTGGCGCCTGCGCTTCTTTGAGATTCGCCCGCGCGTTCTCGACGTAATTCAAGATCGCGTGCGGAACTTCCCCAGATCCCCCCCGGCGCGCTCCCCCCTGAGTTGAAGGTAAGCAGCCGATCAACGACTCGATTTTCTCTTGGGAGCTCCAGTAGGGGGTGAACTCGGCCTTGAATGCGTCCCAGGTTTGCAATCCCGCCGCGGACACCAAGTGCTTCTGCACCATGCGTTCCTTCTTGAACTGGCTTATCATCAGGCCCCCCTCTTTTACTGACAACTCCTTCTGAATAATCAGGCGCAGATACGTGTCCACCTTGTCGAACTCCGCCTCCCCCGCCAAGCCGCCCAAGTTAATCCAGAACGTCATACCCATGGATTTGGCATTGTGGAGAAACTGAGCTTCTTCCACCAAAATGCCTGCCCCTTTAGACGAGCCCGCTCCGTGGTCCCCGCCTCCTCGTTGCACCTCGTCTTCCATCTGCAAGTAAAAAAAACATTTTTAGAATGTCTTAAAATATAGAAAAGGATGCTTTGTGGGGGTAAACACTGTTTGAAGCAAAAGTAAAAAGTAATTTACCTGTCGGTTGGAGGTGCCTTTTTTGCCAGCTTTCTTGGCGGGTCCCTTAGCGGGCGAAGATGAGGCCTTGCGCTTTTTGGTCTTCGAAGCCAAAGGGTTTTTCATGCCCTTCAGGTCAAACCTTCTGTAAGCCTCCATGATCTTAACGCAGAGGTCCCACGTCTGCGGCCGGAAATTGGCAATTGTCCAGTGCATGAAGTAGTGGTTGATTTGCACGCCGCCGAACACAGAATGCTTGGACATCGCTACTTCCTTCACATGCGTCTCCATCGACTGGTTCAAGTGAGACATTACGGGGTACCAACTTGTGACCCGATCGAGGTGAGCGTTGATGTCATCCTCCAGCGTCTTCACCGTCACGTCTGCCTCAGGGAGGGTCTCAAGGTCTCCCTCGCGCTCAGACGTCTCCACATCCTCGATGTACTGGAATCCCTTGGGATATTTCTCGATATCCGGGACTGCAAATCCATGCTCTGATTCGAACTCCGCCATTTTTTGCACCAGCCCTCCGACCTCGTAATACCCAGGTTGATAAGAGGTACCCTCTTCGGTGTCCTCGGGGACACCGGCGACGAACTCGGAGATCAACGCATCTCGGTAAACCTTGTACACGACCCCATTCTTTTCGAAAAGGGTCGAACGAAGCCCTTGCATGAACTGAGTGTGGTCTTTGCCTTTCGTCTTCTGGTCGATTTGGTTCTGCATCTCGCCTAAGAACCGAATCATGTCAGGCGTGAGACCGATGTAGATCTTGCTCTCGAAGAACTGGAAAGCTATCTCCAACGGGATTTCCTCGTGACACTCGTCGGTGGCTTGATAACAGTGCTGGTGCCCAAAAACCTTGCCTCTGTATTTTCCCGCGAGAGCTTTTTTTATGGAGAATTCGGCACGGGTTTTGACATCGTCGATCGCAACAAGACCCGCATTGAAAGGGGCCCACGGGTTCTCCTTCCTGCTGTTCTTGATCTCGTTCACCCAGCCCCTCTCTTGATCCCGGCAGGCCTCGTACCCCGTCGCGTGGTACAGGCATCCAATGGGGAGACGAAACACACTCCCTTGCTCCGCCGCCTCGTCGGTCGACATCGGGTTCGGCCACCGGTGCTCCATCTCGATTTGCCTGCACAGCTTTGCTTTCTCCTCAAAATCCATCTTTGCTGCATGCTCCACCGTTAGCTTAGCGTGCCACCCATGTGCAGCCACCTCGGCTGCCTTCCTTGCCTCAGATGGGGTGGCCACTTGAGACATATCCACATTGGCGCCCGCTCCAGTAAAAGCTCTGGAGCCACTAGGTCCTTGAAGGGCGCGTTCGGCAGCACGCTGCACATCCGTTCTCCTGGCAGCCTGGGACAAGACGAAACTGTTCATTAGCTAATGAAAGCCTTCCGCCCCGGTCAGGGCTCAGGGCGCGCGGTTCGAGGCGGAAGGCGTTCATTAGCTAATGAACGCCTTCCGCCCCGGTCAGGGCTCAGGGCGCGCGGTTCGAGGCGGAAGGCGTTCATTAGCTAATGAACGCCTTCCGCCCCGGTCAGGGCTCAGGGCGCGCGGTTCGAGGCGGAAGGCGTTCATTAGCTAACGAACGCCTTCAGGCCCGGTCAGGGCTCAGGGCGCGCGGTTCGAGGCGGAAGGCGTTCATTAGCTAATGAACGCTTTCCGCCCCGGTCCAGGCGCAGGGCGCGCGTTTCGGGGCCGAAAGCGTTCATTAGCTAATGAACCCTTTCCGCCCCGGTCCAGGCGCAGGGCGCGCGTTTCGGGGCCGAAAGCGTTCATTAGCTAATGAACGCTTTCCGCCCCGGTCAGGGCTCAGGGCGCGCGTTTCGAGGCCGAAAGCGTTCATTAGCTAATGAACGCTTTCCGCCCCGGTCAGGGCTCAGGGCGCGCGTTTCGAGGCCGCGAAAGCGTTCATTAGCTAATGAACGCCTTCCGCCCCGGTCCAGGCGCAGGGCATGAAAGGGACGTACCGAAGCCTCTACAAATGGTACCTCGCCAGCAAGTCCGAGGTCATCGATCACTGCCGCTGGTCTCCTGCTATGCCAGAAAGGAGCTGTAATCGACGCTTTCCACGCCTGGTTTACATAGCTCGCTAGATAGAATTCTTTGCTTTTATTTTCGTCTGCTGCTCTTGTTTTCAAACTTTGAAAAGCCAACAGCCGATTTGTGTGCTTTGGAAGGCTCAAGGCTTCCTCAAAGTTTGCGCTGTCTAATTCGATCACAGTAAGCTTTCTGTTTCTGTACGCGACGAAATACAGAATTGGAGTCTCGTTCTCAATGATACTGTACGCTACGCGTTTCTCAGGAACGAGGCTACCCCCGGTTACAGTCGAAGAGGTAAATTTAGGAAAACTAAAAATTATTTCTTCATTTTGCTCGGAAGGGTCCTCAGAGTGAATCAGTAATTGCAGACTGTCCGAAGGATCGTCGGCTTCAAGGGTTCTAACAATGCTCCACTTGTTACCAAGATAGAGCTGGAAAATATGTTGAGCCCTCAGTGCTTGAAATGTTTCGAGTGTCGCCATTGCGAAATGAGAGAAATTGGCTGTCAACTGTGAAAGGGGTGTGTGTGAAAGAACTTTGAAAAAGTGATGTAACTTTAGCACAATAATAAAAGTCATTTCTGGCGGCTAAAAATGACATGTCGAATATCGATGTCAATTTTAATCAAAAATGACATGCGCTGGCGCTTTTTGATTCGGTCTGTTCAGATCAAGGATATGATTTTAAGATATCCTGGTGTCATTTGCGCTGAAATCGAGGATCGATCGATTCAGTAAGATAGAAATTCTTGGTTGACTCGCAAGTCTATATCATTTTTAGAACGTAAAAACGGCTTCATAAGCTAATGACGGCTAATTTTGACGAAAATATGTTTTCTATTCCTTTCGATGAAGGTTGCGAGATTATCTGCAAACCGTGCCCGGGAATAGTTATTGAAGATTCCATGGAAATAGGGGCTGACTTTTTCAATCATGAGCCAATTCCAAGCACAGCCCCAAGCGCGAATACGCAATTGGTTCTTTGGAACGCGCCTTTGACGTGTAGATCGGAAGTTAGCTCTAATTCTTCACGCGTTTCCGGGTCACGCGCTTTGCGCGAAATTGACTTACAAGAGATAAAAAGCAGACTTGATACAGAATTTTCAGAGACAAGTTTGGACTTAAGGAATGAAGACCCTCTTGTTTGTTTAAATGGTGAAGTAAACAAGCAGATTGTCGTGCGCAAACCGTACGAATCCGACATACGCAAGAAACAATATACGGGCGTAATTAGTATTAAGCAGCGACGTTTGCAGGCTGACAATATATCAATGGCAGAAACAATTAAGTGCAATTGCAAGTCGCACTGCTGTCTATCTTTCTCATCCGCAGATATTCAGTCTTTTCGCGAAAATATTTTCAGTATGTCGCAAAAAGATAGAAAGGAATACTTCATCAAAGACTTGCTAAAAAACAGCTTTCGATCTGAGGACAAGTTCGACTTCAAATACTTTTTGGGCAAGAAGCAGGTATGTTTTTTTTGAACTCGTTCATTAGCTAATGAACGGCCTCTGGCCAAAGCGCCACTCACAATTAGACACTTTGGCTACGGGAACCGTTCATTAGCTAATGAACGGCCTCTGGCCAAAGCGCGACTCACAATTAGACACTTTGGCTACGGGAACCGTTCATTAGCTAATGAACGGCCTCTGGCCAAAGCGCGACTCATAATTAGACACTTTGGCTACGGGAACCGTTCATTAGCTAATGAACGGCCTCTGGCCAAAGCGCGACTAACACAGAGACACTTTGGCTACGGGAACCGTTCATTAGCTAATGAACGGCCTCTGGCCAAAGCGCGACTCACACAGAGACACTTTGGCTACGGGAACCG
>LGRX02002812.1:0-22085 GCA_001247695.2 Cymbomonas tetramitiformis | reverse complement strand
GCCAACAACCGATGCAAGCTTCCAACTCTAAAATCTAGAGCCGGCCAAAGCCACGCCCACAACCGATGCGAGCTTCCAACTCTCGACTCGGTCAGACTGCTGATCGGTTGCATCGGTGTGTGGAATATCGCCTAAATGACGCTCAGTTACGCACGGGATTGGCCCAGAATATAGCACGAGCATGCAAGGACTGAGAGAACAACTGTTGGCCTTAGGGTTTTCCCGTCCCATGCCTATCACACAGAAGGACTTGAGCCACAACGAAACCGCATGCGGTGTCGGGGCGGCGCTGGCCTATGAGCAAGCAGCAGTGTGGGTGCAATGTGCACGGTGTGCACTGAGGTAGGCTGGGTCTTGCAGGCAGGCTCTCGCTCCGCTCAAGCCTCACAAGAGCGCACATGGAGTCCAGCTTGATGCATCTCGAGAAGTGTGTCACTGCTTCCGAGAAGCGCCCATCCTGGAAGGCGCGGTTTCCGAGGCCCTTCTCCTGCGCGCCCCCCGGCGGTGCCCCGACCTCTCTCTCCCACGAACACCTCACATGAGAACTCCAACCTGGGTTCTTTCGCCCGCACCAGCCGCCAGCCGCCAGCATTTGCCACAGCGTATCAGCACTACGGCACCTGACCGGGCTCCCGCAGTGAGCTACAGAGGAGCAGCCGTACGTGAGAGGCTGCGAGGCGTGCTCCCCGCGGCGCCGCTTTAAACACTTTGGGAGGGACCTGGGCTTGCAACCAGCCAGTGGCTAGGGACCCACCTCCTTCGCCATGTCCTCCTTCTCGGCCTCGGTCGCCTCCTGCAGGGGGTGGAGCGAACGAGGAGTGGTTATTGCGTGTTCGATGAGCCAGCTCAGTGGTAATCTGCCACCTGGCATTTTGTCGCCCGTGAGTCCCCTGAAGCTAGCTACTTGGCCGTCAGAACCTGGGGGGGGAGGCTTGGGAGCGGAGGTGAGGCGATGGCTACGGGCAGCTTCTACGAGGTCACAGGAAGTACCGAGTCGTTGAGCCCAAAAGCGGTAGCCATGCGGTTCGCCTTGCTCGCTGCATCTGCTCGCGCAGAGTTCGCGCCGAGTCCAGCGCGGGCAGCCTGGTCTCCGCGCGCCCCCCCTCCTCCTGCCGAGTTTAGCAGGACTGGGTTGGTTTCCGCCACGGAGACACTTGAACTGCCAGGTCAGCACACGAGAGGTTGCTCCTGTATTCGAACCGAGCACGAACCGCGCGCAGATAGAACGGAGCCTGGTATGTGTGCTCAGACGCGGGGACCGTAAAGACAGTCAGGTGGCTCGCATCTTCGCGCGAAATCCAAGTGGGAACGAGTAGACCTCGGGGAAAGCGCGGGAATTCGCAGCGAGGGTGTGGGGATGAGAGAGAGGGCTCCAACCGCCTCTTCATCGTCGGAGTCGCCATATCCTCTGAGGGCGCTTGCTGCGTGCTCTGCGACAGAGAGTTGGGGCAGGTCTCAGCCTGACGGGTGGAGGCAACATCGATGAAGCGGGGAGCGGAAGTCCAACTAACGTCAGGAAGGCTTGCTCATCGTCGTTTCTTACAGTCAAGGCATGCCAAACTGAGGTTTTTAAAACCCTAAGAACATAGCTGACATCTGACGGCGCCCCGCAACGCATATTCCCAGCAATTGCAGCCTACGCTGCGCACATCTCACGCGCAGTTCCAGGGCAAACCCGATTGAGAACGCTGCTGCAACGCTTCCAAAACGCCCCATGGACACTCAGGATGGACCTGCGCCTCAAGGGTACTCCCTGTAGGCCTACGCATCAAGGATGCTCCCGGTAGACCTGGTAGATACGCTCAAGAAACGGAGAACTTCCTTTATCTTTTCTACCGGATCCTGCTGCTACAAGGAGGAACTTGGTAGCGTGCTGACCGTCCCAGGCGAGCTTGTGCGCATCCTTTTCGCCGCCTAAAAGCTCGGCGTGAGCTTGCAGGAATTTGGGCAGGTTCCGCTGGTATGACACATTAACGGACGATTTCTTTCCTCCGCCTCCCGCGGAGCCTCCTCCGCGACCGCCACCTTTTCCACCTTTCCCCTCGCCTTTGCCCCCGCCTTCCTGCAAAGTTGTAAAGGGCTGTGAGTTGAACCGAAGAGTCTAGCTCGCCGTTCGCACAATATCCGACCAAATAACAACCTCTCACGAACCTTTCCTGACAAGTATATGTAAAAATAGACTAGGAGGAGGCCTATATTTATGAGCATGACTTGCTACAACAGATCTTCGCAGCACAAAAATGCCGTCTCACGGAGCACCCGTATGCATATGTGTCTAAGATGACTCCAAAATGCATTGAAAAACGCCCTTCAGTAGCACAAGTTATGCACTTACCGAGTTATAGTCACTTCGATCTTGACCGCTCCACCCGTCACCGTATTGATCTGAAACCCCTCCACCCTTTCCACCCTTTCCACCTCCCTTTCCACCTCGCTTCCCCATCGAGTTTGTTCACGTCTGGATGAGACGCACTTGTTGATGGGGAAGTTGCTTGGGGACCTCAGAAACTCTCTTTGCGCTCAGCTGATCTGATCAGCCGAATCCACAATCCACAATCCACAATCCACTATCCAGAATCCTTCCCAACGCAAGACTTTCCCAAGCGAAGGGAGCAACGGACCTGCTTTGTGCTGGTGAAAATCGATATCTCCGACGCGAGATATCTGAATCTCCGAGATGGATTCCCATTTCCCTCCCTCGCCTGACGGTGAGACCCCTTCAGCCGATCAACCTTCACCAAGCACCAACGCAAGACGCAAGACCCGCAAGCGAACGGAAGGGCCCCCTTGGTGTTGGGGGAGAAGGGCCGCAACATCCAAGACGAACAGTCCGACGCGAGTGACACGACTGACAATAATACTGTTGATCGCCGACTTTCCTTCCGTCATCAGTGATGACCGTCATTCAGGAGACGGATCGTCCGATCTCACTCCTCGGATCGCGGAAATGAAGAATCGCGAAGTGGCGGTTCACCTCCAGCTTCGTAGTCCAAGTGTCGCAGAGTGTCGCTCTTAAGTCGGAAATTGGTGAAAATACTTCACTTTTCCTACCTGCTGACGATTGCTGCGTCTTTCTTCTCCGTTTCCTAACGCAAGTTTTCTTCTTACAATCATGGTTTCCGCAGCAATCGCTACTAGTTCTGATTTGCGGAGGGCGACCCGCGCCTCCCGCAGCGCACGGCCCCGTCTGCTTGATGAGAATTCCGTGCCCAACGTTATGTCGTCCGCGTTTAATGCAGCGACCGCGGCTCTGCGGGTCTCCCCTCCGCGGGAGGAGCCCGCAATCTTTCGCTCGTTGGGTCTTAATGAATCTGAAGACGGTGACGAGGTGGTCGACGCGGGGGAAAGGTGGTCCCGAGAGAATGTTGAAACGCCGGAGTCGCCGTCCGGACCGTCCTTGTTGCAGGAATTGTCGTTTGGCGACCAAGCTGCCCCTGGACGCGCTGACTCTCCTCCTCCGGCAAGAAATGTGCTGCAGAGAACGTCCTTGGCGGAGGATGTTGCGGGGGGGGCCAGCCTCCCTCTCCGTCCGCAGGCGTCCCGCGATGAAGTCCACCACGCGACGGAGGAAAGGCTGACTATTCCCGACCTGACGGTGAACGCCTTTACTGGACTTAACTTCTTCGTGCTGCCTAGCAAGGAATTACTTCTGAACCCCTCAATCTTTAAGACCGAGCACCTTCGGAAGATCTGTGCCAAGGTCCCTGGTCTGGAGGTGTCGAACAACCAGTCCAGAGCAACTATGGTTCGGAATTTGGAGAGCTTCCGCGAGGTGCTGGAGAGGTCACGTACGCCCCCGACGGGGGATATGGCTACACCTGTGACTTTGACCCCGCGTACTGATCTGAACGCGGGGGGGCCGGTCCCCCCGCCAATGGGGGACGTCCCGACTGACTTGGTGTCCCGGGAATCGGGACACCAAACGCCTCCAGTTGTCCCGGTCACCGAGGGCACGGGCCCCCGACGGCCCCCGTCCCCGTTGTACGTCCGGCCGGGAGCCGCGCAGACCCCGACGTACCCGCCGGGGTTCGGCCCGCACACGGACCCGAATGCGGAGCAAGGTCTTTTCTCTGGCCTCGACCCCCCCGCAAGCCAAGCACAAGAACCTCTGCAACCAGCCCAGGTAGCTAGCCCGAGCGCTCCTGCTTGCCCTCTCCTTTTCCTTTAGAAATTTGAATTCGTTTCGGTTTAATTTGCTAGGGCCTTCTCCTTCCCTGTAGTTTGATACAAACTTAATCAGCCTGTTCAACCCGTTTCACTAGTTAGGAATTTCTTCCCCTCTTTTAGAATAGTCCGGTCCCCGTCCTCGTGTCACAAAGAGTAATTAGTTAGGGCCCTTGCAGTAATCTAGGAGCGCAGTGCCTGGGCTTGTGGGCGCTTCCTAGGTGGTGAAATTTGGTTCTTGTAAACTTTTATGCTGCTGTTTGTAGCCTGCCAATTTAAAAAGTTTTGACTTGCTTTAAAAAGTTTGAATTTAAAATGCTGCTTGTGTCCCGTGGGGACAACAAGAACTTGGTTATCCTCACACTGAGTGAGGCTCTTCTTGGAAGAGTATGTACCCCGTGGGGGTTTTTTGTTGTTTGAAATCCTCAATCTGTGAAGTGTCTCCTCTTGGAGGGACATTGTACCCCGTGGGGGTTGTTTATGTGGACAATTGGTTCCAAAATATCTGGTCGGATGTAAGCTCCTGGTTATGGGCCTTCTTGACAAAAATTGGTTGATATTGCAGGCTCGGGAGGCTGATGATGAAGTGGTGCTCACAAGAACTCTGACTGCCCCAACGGTGGGAGATGATTGTGCCATTTGCCTAGCCAGCCTGCTAGGAGAGATGCCGTGTGTGTCAACTGCATGCAATCACCACTATCATGTAGCCTGTTTCGATGGCCTGAATGAAATGTACCATTTGACCAGCTTGGTCCAGCCAGCAGCAATACATGCTGTTTTCACCATGACCTATAGAAAAGTAGTCAGATGTCCATTGTGTAGATCTGTGCTGATTGTGGATGAACTCCCATATGGGGAGGACAGATTCACATATCTGTGGTAGATATAGTTGTATTATTTTTCTGAGGGCAGTCTTGCATGAGAGTTGTAATTTCCTGATTGTTGCATTGTTTCAAAAATTTGGCATTAATTGTTGTGATTAGGATCAAAATTGTTTGCTGTTGTTATGATGATAAATAATTGCTGCAATTGAGATGAATGCTATTTGAAAATATGAATTTGTTTATATTGAAAATATGAATTTGTTATGTTACAACTTGAATTGCTGTGAGGATTGCTGAAAATAGGATTGAAATTATTGCTGTTATCATGATGATGAAGTTGCTCTAATTATGACGAAATAGTTCCTGTAATGTTGGACAATAAGTACTGCATTTATGATGACTATGATTGCTTTGTTCGATGTGAGGATAGGTATGAAAATTTCTTTGATCCGATCGATGAAAAAAATTGCATGCTCGTGACAAGCTGATGCTGGAATTAATGATTAGGGAGGGTGATGTGATTGCCTCAGATTATGACCCCTTATGATTATTGCATTACGTGCATTGTCAGAGTGGGGGCGAGAAGATGTTACTGTTGTAACACATTATTATGCATGTTTGTATCGAGGCAAAGGACGATATGTGAGTGTTTCCTCAACCTCAAGTAAATGAAGATGGATGGTGGCATGAGGGAGCAGGCTCCTTTGGGATTGGCATCATCGATGACGCCGGGATTCGACATTCAGGCGTACGTGGACTCGGTGCTCCAAAGATCCATGCAAGAGGAGACCAAGGGGGTCTCCAACTCGTTGAAAGCACACCGATTGAGAAGCGAGCTGTTGGACTGGTGCCTGACCCCGGGGAAATCGGTGCCGGAGATACCGAAGCTGATGCGAAAGGTGGCAGCTGCTTTTGGTTTGCCGGGAGCTAGTTCGAGGGAGCCGGAGACTCCTCAGTCCTTGTATTCCCTTGCCACTCTCATCGAGAGGGAGTTGGCAGGAGGTACTAGGGATGCGTCCTTGCCGGACAATCACATTGCCCTGTTTGCACATCAACAAATAAGGGCTACAGTTCCAGAGTGTGAGAAGGATGATACGCACGAGTCAGAATTGCAGATGTTCATTAAAACCCAATCCAAGAAGGCCTCGTTATCAGGAGCCACTAAGCATGTTACTGCAAAACCGGGAGCCCCTGCAGATGGTAATGCCAAATGTCCAAAATGCCAGGGGTCACATATGCTGCGGGACTGCAAGTCCCCTTATGCGTTGAACAAGGATGGATCCATCAATGTGACTTGGGTGGACAAACGAAATAAGAATGACAATAGGAATAACCAAAACCAGTTGCCTCAGTTGCCACCACCTCCTCAGAGGGAGCCTGTTTAGAAATCGTCAAAAGTTGCCAGAATGCTGGTCTGTATAATATGTATATAGTGTATCAATATTTGGGAGCGGGCCAGGATGCCTGTCTTACCTTGTAACATCAGATTCCAGGTTTAAATACCAAATTGAAATGCATTGTTGTATGTGATATGGATTTGCTTGATAAGTTAATTTTGCATTTTTGTGAATTTGCTCTACGTTGGATTTTCGAAATGTCGATTTGGCTGATTTTGCTCTACGTTAGATTTTCAGATTTCAAATTCGGGATGCTGGATTTTTCGAATTTTGGATTTGGTATTTTTGCTCTACGTTGGATTTCGAAATTTCGATTTGGCTGATTTTGCTCTACGTTAGATTTTCAGTCTTCAGTCTTCGGGATGCTGGATTTTCGAATTTTGGATTTGTTTTTTTTGCTCTACGTTAGATTTTCGAAATTTCGATTTCGCTGATTTTGCTCTACGTTAAATTTTCAGATTTCAGCCTTCGGGATCCTGGATTTCGATAATTGGATTTGCTTTTTTGCTCTACGTTAGATTTCGGGATCAGCTTCGGAACACTGGGTTTCGGACTTTGGGATGCATATCTCAAGTTGGAGTGCTTCGCGGATACAGGCAATTAATGCCAATTACCTTGCCTGCACGGACCACCTGGTCCCGTCCGTCATAGAAGCCTCCCTTTAACATGGGGATGCTGGACGGTTAGAGTACTGACCACAACGGGTGGGTTACTCTCACGAGTAGCACACCGGAAGTGGCCAGGCTCGAAAATCGTCCATCCCTTTCCACAAGATTGGGGCCCGGTAGAGACCGGGGTGCGATTTTCGAGGAGCATTTCTCCTGAAAGGAAGAGTGCTCTGGTGTGGTTGTTGTCTTGAACAAGGACACGAGCCAAACTCAGCCCCACGGAAGGGATTGCTTTTCTTCGATGGTGCATGCCGCTTTAACGCATCGCCGGATTTGAGGCAAGCCTCGTTCGGGGTGGCACTCTGCTCAGAACAAGGTCAACAGTGGACCCGGGACTACGGACGCCTTGGATCCAAGACGAATAATTATGCAGAATTCGTGGGGGCCGTGATTGCAATCCAAAGAGCAATAGAATGGAACTTGACCACAGCAACAATTGTTGGGGACTCGGAGCTGGTGGTGTCAGCATTCTCGGGCTCCCGTAACGTTATCGCAAAAGACTTGGAGAGACTACTTATCGTTGGGAAAGCCCACATGGCCTTGCGCCCGGATTGTGTTTTCAATTTCAAGCATGTGGCACGGGACCACAATAAACTGGCTGACAGCCTGGCCAACTTCGCACTGGATTCTGGCATGCCGGCTACGACAAGTGTGAGGGACCCGCTTGCATTTATTACCATGGCAGTAAAAGGATTCGACAGTGCCCGGGAAGTGATGGACAGGCAACAGTCCTTAGGGCCATGTGAAGCCCAAGGGCGGGACACCTTGGCCCCTTCAGTAATTGATGCCCTCAGTGGTAATTTGGTCCCGGACCCCCTTTCCGCACCAGCTAGGGATCCGGGGGAGTTCCGGGTGGGAACTATCCATGAGTGTACCCAGTTCTGGGACACGGTGGTAACATCATCAGAGATGGGATTGCTGGTCAAAGAATGGGCAAAGAATGGAGTCTCCATCTTGGATTTCTTCCAACACTTTTCAGGCACTTACGAAGGGGCTCGTTTCGACTCAAGAACACCCCCGAGGATGCAGTTCAAGAATCATGCGATCCCAGATCATTTGATCCCCTGGATCTCTGGGAAGATACAGGACGAGCTCAGGTGGGGAGCGATAAGAGTCTGGGGCAAAGAAGGGGAATGCTCTCCCCCGCATCTTGTTATGCCGGTAGGAGTGGAGCCAGCCAAACCAAGAAAGATCAACGATGCAAGATTCCTTAACCTTTGGTGTAAGGATATTCCGTTTACCTACGAGTCGGTGACAATGCTTCCACAAATCCTAGAGGTGGGGGATCCGGCATTTATTATGGACCAAGCGAACGGATTCTTCCATGTGATGCTTACAGAGGAGTCGCAACAGTACATGGGTTTCCTGTGGGATGGCGTTTATTACGTCTATACTGTTCTCAATTTTGGATGGAAGCTAGCGCCGGTCATTTATAGCGCCTTCGCGGGAGAATTCGCGGGATTCATCCGGCGGCTGGGGATACCATATTTATACTACATTGATGATAATGCCGGGGGGCCGGCCCCAGTGGGAGCTTCAACTCTTACGAAACATGAAAGAGCCAAAATCTCGGCGTTCGTTGTCTCGTCATGCATGACGGCGGCAGGATATTTTATTCATCTGGAGAAGACGGAGTTCATTCCGTCCTTGACCATCACCTGGCTAGGCATTGGTATTGACCTTGCGAAGCAGGAATTCTTCATCCCGCAGAAAAAATGGGATAAGTTCTTGAGCCTGGCAACGGACCTGCGAGCTTCGTCAAGTATTTCGGCCAGGGACCTGGAAAGAGTGGCAGGAAAGTTGGTTTCAATGTCAATCGCAGCCCCGGGCATCCTTATTGCATGCAGGAGGCTGTATGCCTTCCTGGCAAAGAGGCACGAATTCTGCAGAAAAAGTTTTTTCCTGAACAGTAAGCAGATGAGGCATTTCAAACTCTACTTGGGTCAACTCTTTCAGCCGTCGCCGATTAAGGTGTCCGCATTCAGGAAGCAGGCCCACTGCTCGATACTCGTGGATACAAACGTCGATGGTACAAAAGTCACGGCATCAATCAGAGCAGGGGAATTCCAAGATGAAATTTCGTGCTATCGAGATTTGAGAACCTGCTCGTCGGTGGATCAGTCAATGTTGATTTCTGAAGCCTTGTTCAAAATCCCAGTAGAACGGGTCCCGCAGCGCTGGGACATAATCTTGGACAATAATATCTGGGATTCATCGAGAATCCTCTCGTCTAACCTGGGCGCGAAAGCATGCAAGGACTTGGCAGAAAAGCTCTATAGATTTGTCGCGGATAACAACTTGGAGCTGAAGGTGGTTTCCTTTTCAAGGGGACCTGATGGAACTATTGTAGTCCCGGATGAAGAGTCTCATTATTCATTAATGCCACGGTTCTCTCCTCTGTTGAACATGATGTTTGGACGGCACAACATCGACTGCTTCGCAACAACGGCTAATGTTCGGGGATGTCCCAAAATGCGATTTTGCTCAAGGCTGCCAGAGAAAGAAGCTTGTGGCACCAATGTCTTTGCCTATCCACTAGCTGGACTGAACTGTTATGCTAATCCGCCTTTTGCATTAATGGGACCGTTCCTGATGTATCTTAGAGAACAGAAAGCGTCAGCCTCTGTGGTTGCTCCACAGTGGGATGGTTTCTCTCCAGATGGGTTCTGGTGGACTACGTACAATAAGCTGTGCAAACAAAAGTTCAGAATCGCTGAAGTAGGAGAGGTCTGTTTCCAACAACTTAGAAATGGAAGATGGTCAGAAGCAGGCCCACTCCCGTGGGCAGTCTGGATTTTTAGATTCGATTTTTCTTAGAAACACTTCGTATTCCAAAAACACAAAATTCATGTGATATATTAATAAGCCTCCCATAGTAATCCGTTTACCCTGGAAAATAAATTGTTGAACGCCTGTAACTTTTGGGGAAGGGGAAAATTTTGAGGTTAACAGGGTGGTGGCAAGAGCCTGTTGAGAAAATCCCCTGACTGGGCCGCCATACATCTAAGAACGAAGGAGCTTCAGGAAGCAAGGGCCAGGGATGTGTACCAATCGGCCAAACTCCGAAATTTGCGGGCCCTCGGGGAATTCCTGGCTTACATGACCCCACCAGAATCATTGGATTCGTGTACAGCGCAACACATCTTATGGTATCTTATTTACTTGGAACAGTTCGGTAAGACTAACGTTCATTCGGCCACGTGCCCTCAACTGGGAAGATGTAGTTGCCCAGTCAGGCAAGCCGCAAGTTCGGTGAATTCCCTTATCGGCAGACTCTCTAGTGCCTTCCAGGATTTCGGAAGGGGCGGGTCGGACAACCCGTGCACAGGTAGGGTGGTTAAGGTCTATGAAACGATGACCAGGAATGAACAGTTGCAAGCAAGAATCACCCCAAATCAGGCAACACCACTTTTCAGTTGTACGATCGACAAGCTAGTGATTCACATGAACGCAGAGGCAGCTGGTTTTGCCTCGACACAAGATTGGATACTTTTGTTCATCACTCTTAGATGTAAGGCAATGATCCCGATGGACTTATACGCTCTGAAGAGACCGGCGGAGCTGGGCGCCACAAGGGTGGAAGGGATCATAAGATTTCCCGATAACTCCGGTTTTCTCTTCAACTACCAGTGGGGGAAGACACTCCGTTCGGGCGATGAACACGTTTTCGGAATCAAAAGACTCCCTGATAAATCTAAATGCCCCATCTCAGCGTTGGAGGACTACCTCCAAGTGATGAAAAATTTGGGTCTGAACCTTGCACAAGGATTCTTGTTCAGACCAGTCAGGTCTGGCAAAGTGGAAAATAGTCCGATTTCCAGGAAGCAGATGAATTCAGACCTCAAATACTGGTTGCAAAAAGCGGGGCTGTTCAATGGGGAAACATTCTTCAGCATTCGGACAGCGGGAGCAATTGAACTTTTCCTTGAAGGAGCCGACCTGCAGCAGGTTATGGGACAGGCGTATTGGAAAACAGAGAGGATTGCTAGACATTATATGAAAGTGTGGCAAGTCTTGGGAATGTCATCCTCAAGGCAGGTAGAGAAAGTCTCGACGAAAGAATACATGGAGCTGAATGCGGCACAATCATTCGTGCGGGTATTTGTATGAGTAATTTGATTATTAATTTCTGTTGGCTCGAGTTTGAGAGTTGGGGTGAAAAGGCGTCAAGAGGCGGGGGTTGTGAGTGTTGGCGGAGAGGCGACGCTGGAGTGGTGCCTTGTTGCTTCGCCTTACTTTCCGCTCTTTTTCTCGCCATTCCTACCCAACGGGAGCGGATCGGACAAGGTGACTGGGCGGTCATCCGATTTACGGGGAATCCGCAGGATCAACAGTATCACTGTTGATCGCCGACTTTCCTTCCGTCATCAGTGATGACCGTCATTCAGGAGACGGATCGTCCGATCTCACTCCTCGGATCGCGGAAATGAAGAATCGCGAAGTGGCGGTTCACCTCCAGCTTCGTAGTCCAAGTGTCGCAGAGTGTCGCTCTTAAGTCGGAAATTGGTGAAAATACTTCACTTTTCCTACCTGCTGACGATTGCTGCGTCTTTCTTCTTCGTTTCCTAACGCAATTTTTCTTCCCTGCCCGCCCACCCTTAAAAATGGGTTCTCCAACTCAGGCTCCGATCTGACGCTGGAGTGCTGCCTTGCTGCTTCGCCTTACTTTCCGCTCTTTTTCTCGCCATTCCTACCCAACGGGAGCGGATCGGACAAGGTGACTGGGCGGTCATCCGATTTACGGGGAATCCGCAGGATCAACAGTATCACTGTTGGTTCAATGGATTTCCCGATAATGGGATGATCGCTAGGTTCGCCTTTATGAGCCGCTCCCGTCGATTAGGAGTGGCGAGAAAAGAGGCGGAAAAGAAGGCGAAAGAAAACAAGACACCACGTCAGCATCGCCTCTCCGCCCCGAACCTCAAACCCCGCCTCTTGACGCCGCTCATCCCAAAACTCAACCTCGAGCCAACAAAGAAAGGAAGTTTATACAAAAACTTGCACAAATGATTGTGTTGCATTCAGTTCAAGGTAGTCTGTCGGCAACAAAATCCAAGCCAAAGGGGAGTTGGCCACGATCCCTCTCTGTGCCAAAGCCCACGCATGCAAAGCATATGACCAACCCAGTGAGCGCTTTTGACAAATTATCAATCCGCATTAGGCACAATATCATATATATGTCTCAAAGTTAAACGTCCCGTTACAAGCCCGGGATAGGCACATTGACCTGTTGGATGTGACACACCGTGTGTCACTATCCTCTGTACGTACTAGTACTCCGTCGTACAGTACGGGTGTCACCGGTTTAGGGTTTCCGGCTTAAGCCGAGCTTTCGTTATGTTATTCGACACTTAGTTTGTTTACCGAAACTGAAAGCATTCTGACTGTAACCCGATATATAGTCACACCTATATATCTAACAAGTTATGGTGCGCCATCAGGCACCTTCCACTACTTTTGGTAAGATGATTGGCTAAACGCCTCCGCTTGGTGGGGCGTTGGGGGCCCAAATTTGATGGTTTCGGCATGAGGACTCGCGGTTAAGTGCACGCGCCGTTACGGAGTAATTTTGTTTATCGATGCAACGTGCCCTACGTGATTTTTTGGGTGTCCACGTGATTTCCGTTCGACTGGGACTTGATCGCTTCCTGTCGCGGACTTCTTGCGCAACGTGTACCTCGACTTCCGGATTTCTTTAATTGGGACTTCACAGTTATTTCCCTTACGACTGCATTCTGCCGTCTCCGTTTCCGCGAGTCTCCTCCTCTCCGCACCATCGCCACCTTACCCCGACGCTCCCACCTATAGGATTTTATTCATGAGCAGTGTATCTTCTCAATGCTATCGAAATTCCCCACACGTCTCAGGCACGCAATGCCTCGTTACCTGTAGAAGACCAAAGCCTTGAATAATGCTCAACCAATAGGCAAAAGCCCCCGTCCTAGCAACGAATGTTGAATGATAACAATTTCCCGCGGAATAAACCGGCACGCATCCCCTAGAATTCCTGCTTAATTTGAAACAAGCAAAGAAGCGATTGGGACACTCCTGAGATGAACGTTATCAGTGAACCCATTATCAATCAGACTCAAAATCCCTCCGACAGTCGATCTGCGAACATATTTCCTTATACCATTTGGCACCTTTCTTGAAAGGGAAAAAAAACACCTCCGGGCAGCTACACGCATGGCCTCTTCAAATCTTCACCCACCCACCACACTGATTACCCCCTCCAGACTTCTATGATTAACCCCCAGAAATTCTGCAAACCTTTTGCAGGGTTTTCTCGCCCCCCTTAGCCCCACGGCGTACAAATTATCCCAAGGGACCTACTCGACCCCTATGCACCGAAATATGGCTATGGGCCCTACGCTACAGCTCGCACAATGCAGCTGAATCACTGCCCCTGGGGTTCCCTCCAGAATTGGAGGGCAAACCGTCATAGAGATATCATGGGCCCCTGCCACCTTCGATTTCAGGGGGTTTACGGCCACTCCAGGACCCAAGGGGGTCGATTGGACTTCCCTAGGGTCAAGTAGATAACTTATGACGATTTCCCAGCGGGGATGCCGATTTTGAAGTTGGGTCGATATCTCTATGACGGTCCAGTTTTTTCAGAAAATCGATACCATTTTTTACTCAGTCGCGTAGACCTCTCGCGAGTGCCAGCCACGGGCTGTCATCCCACTATTCTCCCACCCCTCCACCCCCCACCCCTCAGGGGACTTATAGGCATGTCTTGTGGAGTATCCGAGTAGCTCGCACGCCCTTAGCCATCAAGGGAATCACTCGACAGCCCACCTTCAGTTCACCCACCCACCACACTGATTACCCCCTCCGGACTTCTATGACTAACCCCCAGAAATTCTGCAAACCTTTTGCAGGTATTCTCGCCCCCCTTAGCCCCACGGCGTACAAATTATCCCAAGGGACCTACTCGACCCCTGTGCACCGAAATATGGCTATGGGCCCTACGCTACAGCTCGCACAATGCAACTGAATCACTGCCCCTGGGGTTCCCTCCAGAATTGGAGGGCACGAAACCGTCATAGAGATATCATGGGGCCAACCACTTTCGATTTCAGGGGGTTTACGGGCACTCCAGGACCCAAGGGGGGTCGATTGGACTTCCCTAGGGTCAAGTAGATAACTTATGACGATTTCCCAGCGGGGATGCCGATTTTGAAGTTGGGTCGATATCTCTATGACGGTCCAGTTGTTTTCAGAAAATCGATACCATTTTTTACTCAGTCGCGTAGACCTCTCGCGAGTGCCAGCCACGGGTTGTCATCCCACTATTCTCCCACCCCTCCACCCCCCACCCCTCAGGGGACTTACAGTATAGGCATGTCTTGTGGAGTATCCGAGTAGCTCGCACGCCCTTAGCCATCAAGGGAATCACTCGACGACAGCCCACCTTCAGTTCACCCACCCACCACACTGATTACCCCCTCCGGACTTCTATGATTAACCCCCAGAAATTCTGCAAACCTTTTGCAGGTTTTTCTCGCCCCCCTTAGCCCCACGGCGTACAAATTATCCCAAGGGACCTACTCGACCCCTATGCACCGAAATATGGCCATGGGCCCTACGCTACAGCTCGCACAATGCAGCTGAATCACTGCCCCTGGGGTTCCCTCCAGAATTGGAGGGCAAACCGTCATAGAGTTATGCATTATCTTGACGAGGCTCTAATTCGTAATTCAATTGACAGTTTGACACATGACTATTGACTTTGACTTTTCAAATTTATAGGGGGTACGTGAACGTACAGGTGGGGGGAAAATATTCCCTCCCTACTTGCGAACGCATATTAAGGATTTGATTTAAGGGGACCATGTTACAAGAGTCACGAAGTACAAGCGTACAATCGAAGTCCCGAAATCACTACCCTGCTCACATACTTCAGCTCCGCAATGAGCCATGAAATCGCGCTGACGCTGGCGGCTCAGAATCGCCGAAAATGACACAATGATGATTTCAGCGATTCAGAGCGGCCGATCAGAATTATTTTCCCCGTTGAGACTCATTTCAATCTCTCGCAGTTTTCATTTTGCTTCCCCGTCGCTAAGCAAAAAGGGCTGGCAGCCATATTTGACTTGATGCATATACACCATCTGCGTGATATTGAGCACGCATTTGGTGCGTATGTTATTCCCAAGATTGTTAGAAACACTTGGGTACCAGCAATCTTGAAATCAAGTAAGCCAATCTCAACATTCTTACATGCCCGCGAGCTAAACCCTTTGCGCAAAGTATCAACTTTTCATGTAAAAGTGATTTTCAGGTGATTTTCGCTTGTATTTTTTGATTGGCTTTGAGTCAGTTCAAAAGTAAGACAGAATATTGATTGATGGAAGTGACACCCTGACTGTCATTCCTATAGTTAGGGTGTATGACTGTCACCGGTCCCGGAACCCTAGACCCCGAACATATAACGGGAAGACTTCGTTATATTGGACCCCGCTATCTATTCTGATCATCTGACTCACCGGATATACAGTCCAGCTGATATATTCAGCAGGTTTGGTCCCACGCACTCTTAATCTTACACTGCGACGTTGGCCATGATTGGCTAAACACCGGCGCTTGAGATGGGGTGAAGACCCGCGTTAGAGAGGTTTTCGGTATGGGCGGTATGGCTCAGTTACGGACGCGCGGTTGATTGGGCATGATTGGGACGCGCGTTATGGCATCTTATTTTCCGTGCAGTATCGTTGGGCTGGATTTTGTTGTTTCTGGTCACTAGTACACCGTCCGACATTGATCACGTCCGTTCGTCCCACACGACCGCGTATTATTTGCTGTTTCCCCGATTTATCCTCGACGACCCGCCACGACTCGCAAGCCATCGCCCAAGCCGTTCACCTCACCTCGCATTATTCACCTCACCCTATCTCTGTAGTCATTTCATCATGGGCACTTCTACGAGATCTCACACTGCCGCACGCCGCTCCCTAGTCACCATTTTCGACGATGCCGCAGCCAGACATGCGACTACACCAGCCACTCCTACAGTTGCGGCTGCTCCGGCTGCCCAATCGGCGGGGGCAATGTTCCTCGATCGACGCGGTCAGACGTCTAGCGAAGGAGTCCTTCGACGAGCGTGCCGCCAAGCTCATCATCAAGAAGGTGTACGTTTCACATGGACGTTTTGATGGTACGGAATCGAACGTCAGCTCCGTTTTCGCCCGTCTGGTTCTGGCGAGCTGGCATGTGGCACGCGTGGGTGGTACGTTTATGCATAATTTGACGATTTTTCGAAAAAATGACATTTAGAAGTGTTAGAAGGTTGGAGAAGTTTGGAGAAGGTTTGGACAAACTCAAAAAAAAATGTAAAATTTTGACATTTCGGGTTTTGGAGTAGCCGTGCGGGGCCATTTCGTTTACTGCAAATACCAGGGAATCAATTTTGTGAAGGTGCACCATGCTAGTAGAAGGCATTAGAAAGTTGCATAGCCCATATTTTATTGTTATCGGGTTGCGGGGCCGTGTGGGAGAGATACTAGCTGTGAGAGCGGAGGTTTTATTATGTATGGGCGATGGGGCTATAAAGTGCATGATTCCGGGAAATGATATTATATGACTTAATATTTTTGGAGAACATTGGAGAAGGTTCGTAGAAACAAAACCGATGCAATATTTTGATATTTTAGGTTTTTGAGTAGCTGCGCGGGGCCAATTTGTTCACTGCAAATATCAGGGTGCCATGTTATGCACACGGGAGATGTTTTTGAAAAGAGCAATTCACTATGCAAGTGCATTTCCATGTTCATATTTCCACGTTCATATACAACCTAATGTATGGATACTTGCAAGTGGCATTATGGTATACGGCTATTATTATCGTATGCAAAATTACGTACTGTGCAAGATGCTGCAACGGAAATATAGTGTATGCTTATGCGTATGCGCGAGATGCTGTAGTGAGCACAATGTGTGCGCTTGTGCGTATGCTTATGGTGGGATGCTTTGAATATGGCTTTGGGCGCACACTCGGCCGGGCGCTGCCGAGAGTGCGCCCACCTCGAGGCGGTCAGGGATTCAACCTGAGCTGACCGGTGGCGAACCGGTCAGGCTGCCGCCCCTATCACCTGAGACGTGCCGTGCGAGATGCTGCAACGGAAATACAATGTATGCTTATGCATATGTGCGAGATGTTGTAGTGAGCACAATGTGTGTCCTTGTGCGTATGCTTATGGTGGGATGCTTTGAATATGGCTTTGGGCGCACACTCGGCTGGGCACTGCCGAGAGTGCGCCTAACTCGAGGCGGTCAGGGATGCAACCTGAGCTGACCGGTGGCGAACCGGTCAGGCTGCCGCCCCTATCACCTGAGACGTGCTGTGCGAGATGCTGCGGTGAGCACCAATTGTGTGCTAATGTATGTGCTTATGCATATCTGTATATCTATGCGGTGCGATGCTTTATACATATTCAACTATAAGGAGCGCTCACCTTTAGTTGTGGGTCAAGAGTAGCTTTGGGTGCTGAGATCTCAGAAGCCTGAGATACAGGGGTCGCCGACGGCGCCAGTTGCAGTGAACTCTGCATCACAAAGGGCATACACGCAGTTGTGAGTGTTGCGAGGCATAGAACTAGAAATGCGTTGATATATTATATTTGGAATCTAGTAATTATGAGTTGCTGACCTTTTTAGGGACTACAGAAGCTGGCTCTTGGGTCGACTGTGGCGTAGTTCCACAGGTTGCGGCATATGAACCCTGCAACACACGATGCTGAAATTCTTTTGGCTAAGCCACATGTGAACGCAAGTAGTGTTAAGGTTAAGGTTCACTCACTTTTGTGGCGTCTGCAGCTTCGAAAATGAGTCTTTCGGGCGGGTTAACAAATGATTCTCGGAGGTCGGTCAGGTCGGTCAATACGGTTTATCGCCAAAAGAAATTAAAATAAAAATTCTGCCGAAATGTAACGCTTTGTGCCCCCCCGCCCTGAGAACCACCTCCATGGCACGTCTTACATTTGATCGCCGGTGCAATAGTTTTGGGGACCGCACAATCGGGGACCACACATTTCTCTACAACCTTTTCTTGCTTCCTCTAAATAGCTTTCTTGACAGCCTTTGTTCCACGGTTGATCCCCATGTTTCTTGGGCAAGGCGTGCTACTTACTCTTAGGTTTCAGGAACATAAAGTCCATTAAGTAAAGTCCGTCCAGAACTCCAAAGCGCCACATGTTCGTGCACATAGAAATATCCCACGAAAACATATTTGGGCGTGGAACGCTAACAGATTTGGAGTCCGTCGATAAAACTTGATCGAACTCCAAAGCGCCACATCACGATGCACATAACATTATGTCCCGGATATGAATTTTGATGTGGAACGCTGACAGATTTGGAGTCCGTCGATAAAACTCGATCGAACTCCAAAGCGCCACATCACGATGCACATAACATTATGTCGCGGATATAAAATTCTGATGTGGAGCGCTGACAGATTTGGAGTCCGTCGATAAAACTCGATCGAACTCCAAAGCGCCACATCACGATGCACATAACATTATGTCGCGGATATAAAATTCTGATGTGGAGCGCTGACAGATTTGGAGTCCGTCGATAAAACTCGATCGAACTCCAAAGCGCCACATCACGATGCACATAACATTATGTCGCGGATATAAAATTCTGATGTGGAGCGCTGACAGATTTGGAGTCCGTCGATAAAACTCGATCGAACTCCAAAGCGCCACATCACGATGCACATAACATTATGTCGCGGATATAAAATTCTGATGTGGAGCGCTGACAGATTTGGAGTCCGTCGATAAAACTCGATCGAACTCCAAAGCGCCACATCACGATGCACATAACATTATGTCCCGGATATAAAATTTGATGTGGAAACGTTCACTGCTGAACGGGAAGTGAAGGTGTCCACTGTAGGCATTTTTGCAGAATACTGTAAAAGTTCAAACTCACCGCTAGAGTCGTCACGCTTCACATTTCACCGTCCAGCAGTGTGCAGCAGCGTGCGGTGGCCTCGCTAGCGGGTTGCATGTTATGATATTTCTCATTCTTGCTCGCTGCAATATGTCACAGGTTTGTAGTGCATGTTTTTATATGTATATGTATTATTTTGTGTGTGCTTAGCGCGCTCATCCTTGGCATGCGCGGAACTTTGACTTGGAGTGAACGGGAAGATTCCCGCGAGTCCTTTGCACTCGAAATAGTTGGTTCAAATCCAACTCACTCCACCTCTCCTTTTCATTTTCCTTCGTTAATTTCGTTTGTCACTTATATTCTCTTCATCTTTACTGAACGTTACTTGGTTGGTTTTGTTTTTCAGATCGCTGAAAATATTCGAGTGGTGAAATCAATTTTTCCACCATCATCTCGCGTTCACATTCGCGCTTCTTTGAGGTTCCTAGGTTGCTAGTTATGTTTTGCACAAGGGAATCTTTAATGCGTTTTCCGCTTTTTACTAAGTGTTGGTTCTTTGCTTTACTTTTCAGATCGGCTGTTTTGGAGAAACCCTAAATGGAGAAAATCGACCGCCTCGAGTACTTCATGAGCTTCAAGCTTCCCTTCGAGCGTGCTAGGTTGATAGATTGTTTACAATCGTAGTGTTGGAACTAGAAATCGTACGAATAGAACGTTATTTTGCGTATTGGTAGGATAGAGATGAGTAGTCCCAATTGTATCCCATCGTGCCAAGCTAGCTACACTATCGTATTAATATGATTGTATTAAACATGCTCGAGTGTTCCATGCGTATGCGTGATGTGCTAGCCTTCGCATAGCATACGCATTGTGAACACACTTTATGTAAGTAGCACACATTTTCGCAATCCTCTTGTGATATTGTGCATATAGATAGGCCTCGTACACGCGCACCAGAGCTGTACCCACCATTGCGTGCATGTGTACCCTTTTCGAGTACACATGCACCTATAGCGTACTTATGCATACGTACGTACATATTGGGTACATATGTATGGGAGGCTCGTACACGCTTGGTACATGTGTACTAATAATGCACCGATATACACGTGCATATGGGGTACGTATGCACCAGTCATGTTAGTATCAATAAGTACATATGTACCTGGTCTGCGTACATGCGTACCCGGCATGTACCTCACTCAAATGTACATGCGGGGTGCATATGCACCAGTCATGTTAATATCAATAAGTACATATGCACCTGGCTTACGTACATATGTACCTGGCTTGCGTACATGCGCACCCGGCATGTACTTGATGCGTAGGTACATGTATGGTACGTGCGCACCAGTCATGTTATTATCAATAAGTACATATGTACCCGGCCTAAGTACATATGTACCTACAGTGTACCCCGGGTGTCCCAACGGTAACAAGTAACGGTAACATCCAACGGTAACCTGAGTACATATGCGGTACACATGTACCCGTCCATGGGTACATATCGGGTACATGCGCAGGCGGCATAAGGTACATAAACATACGCATGTACCCGTCGTGTACCCGTTCGTGGGTACATGCCGGGTACGCATGCCGCGCCGCGAGCAAGTACACGTCGGGTACAAGGCAAAGTACACGTGTACCCGACATGTACCAAACCCCGTTTTTTACTGTTTTGGTACACGTCGGGTACTCGTTGGGTACACGTCGGGTACACGTTGGGTACACGTTGGGTACACGTCGGGTACACGTCCCGGGTACATGTCGCGTACATATGCACTGGGGTTTCCAAAATTTGTAGGGAAACACGATTTCCTGCTGTTTACAGTGACCAAAATGGCCCCGCACGACTACTCCAAAACCCTAAATGTCAAAATTATATATATATGAGTTTGTCCAAACCTTCGCCAAACTTCTCCAAAAATATCAAGCCGTATAATAACGCATTTCCCGAAATTATGCACTTTATAGCGGACCCCGCATACGCAAAAACCCCTGCTCGCTCTCACAGCCAATATTGCACCCGCCAGCAACCCTAAAACCCTAAAATCTTGGCTCTGCAACTTTCTAGTGCCTTCAACTAACTTGGTGCACCTTCCCAAACTCGGCGATGACCTTTTATCAACACATTCATGTGACGCGCATGCATGCCAAGTGCAAAACACGATTTGCTGCGGTTTGCAGTGACCAAAATGGCCCCGCACGACTACTCCTAAACCCTAAATGTCAAAATTTTATATTTTTGAGTTTGTCCAAACCTTCTCCAAACTTCTCCAAAAATATCAAGCCGTATAATAACATTTACCGAAATTATGCACTTTATAGCGGACCCCGCATATGCGAAACCCCTGCTCTCACAGCCAATATTTCACCCGCCAGCAACCATAAAACCCTAAAATCTTGGCTATGCAACTTTCTAGTGCCTTCAACTAACTTGGTGCACCTTCCCAAACTCGGCGATGACCTTTTATCAACACATGCATGTGACGCGCATGCATGCCAAGTGCAAAACACGATTTGCTGCGGTTTGCAGTGACCAAAATGGCCCCGCACGACTACTCATAAACCCTAAATGTCAAAATCTTATATTTTTGAGTTTGTCCAAACCTTCTCCAAACTTCTCCAAAAATATCAAGCCGTATAATGACATTTACCGAAATTATGCACTTAAGTATGTAACCCCCGTCCACCCACGCGTGCCACATGCCCGCGCTACGGGACATTTTTGTCACTGAGGAGGCCGCGTTTTCTTCTGTGTTCGACCTGGAAGATGCCACGCTGCTGCCCGTTCGATCCGAGGCGAACAAGCTACTACTTTCGACACTAGAGTACATCATCGCTCCGGTGTCGCCCGCGGCAGTCTGGATGGAGTCTTCGGCGGAGGCACACCCGTTTGATGGGTAACGGGTGTTGCTGGAGATCGCCAGGATGCTTCTGGATTCCGGCGGACCCTTTCAGGGCACCGCAGACCTTCTGGTCATCAAGATCACCCAGTTCGACCCGTCGCGGACTATCGCCGCCTTCAACGCCGCTCTTCGGTCTGCTCGGAGGAAGAGCACCCTCGACGACATGGAGGTCAAGTCCCTGTTCATCAAGTCCCTCGCCCCGGTTTTCTTTGCCCCCGGTTG
>LGRX02002810.1:0-23935 GCA_001247695.2 Cymbomonas tetramitiformis | reverse complement strand
GTGACACAGTGAAAACGCCGAACGCCGTAGGGTTTGAGCGAGGCAAATCGGGTATATCAAAAGATAGAAATGAATACACGACTCTCAGGCTATCTAAGCCGTCTGAGGCCGTCACTAGGCAATCATATCGTGTGTCACAGTCTAAGCTACCGAAGTCGAACTACTGAGTACAGGTAGGAAGTCACTGTACTGTCACTGTCACTGTCATACGTCATACGTGGTACTGAACTACTGAATCTCAGCACACCACCTCGGCTGAGGTGGCACAAGAATGTGAAACAGGTAGCTAATGCAAACTAAGAGGTCCCCGTCCACGGATCAGAACAACATCAACCAAAGGGCCGACCTGCCGCCATCCCCGCTTCCGGCTAACCCTCTAAACCGAATGCTAAAGTACTAGTATATGCATGCCAACTAGGTGGACTGCCACAAGGATATGAAAATAGTGACTCGTCTCCGCCAGATCTCGCTCCCCGATAGATACTCTCATCCGATGCCGCTCAGCTCGACGGTCAACCAGTACTCGAGGTCATAGAAGATGTCAAAGAAGTACAGGATGTAGTCAAAGGCCAGAATCCAGTCAGATGTGCTTAAGGTCAGAGTAGAGCTGTCGGTGTCTAAGGTCTCATAGGGCAGGTCATAGGTACCAGTCTGTCCACGAACACAAAGTCCAGTCCAGAAGGGCACCACGTCAAAGGGCATCAATCCAGTCAGACCAGAAAGACCCCTTGCCCGACCGCTGCCGGCTCATAGGCCTGCAGCTCAGCCGGACAGAGGACCAGAGAACCTAGGAGTCACCCGCACCACTGGGGTGCGGGCGGATCACGTCCATGAAGGACTCGATCATGCTGATGATCACCCGCACCTTGTCCTTGAGCCCAGGAAGAGGCTTGGTGAAGATATCAGCCAGGTTGAGTAAAGTGTTGATGTAAACAGGCACTAGGTACCCAGCACACACCCACCCCCGAAAGCAGTGAAAACGGATCAACACATGCTTAATCTTGGTGGATAGCATGACATTCCTCAGAATGGAGGAGGCCGCCTGGTTGTCAATCATGACAGCCACCGGGAGCTCCAGCCTGGGAATGAAGGGTCCAGAGGTACCATACATGCCAGACCGCTGAGAGTGGTACTCCCGCGGACCGTCCTCGTAGCCCGTGCCATCAAATGGTACTGGCACCGCGTGAGGCAGGGCATACAGGCTGCTGTCAGGAACAGGCTCAGCCTCCCGGTAGTGTATGGGGGAGGCGGGGCCCATCTGACCATGACCCATAGCATGATTCTCGAAGAACGTGGCCGCCCTCTGCATCCAAGAAGTGTCAGCTGCAGGGAAGGCCGTAGACAGAGCCAGAGCAGACACACCCGGCTCCTGCTGCGTGATTCTGATAAATCCGAACATCTCCACAATCATATGGATAGCAGACATGGCCCGCTGCCCAACCACAGAGGCGGCCACATACTCAGATCCAGTGGAGGACATCTCAGCATCAGTCTGGCGGGCACACACCCAATGAAGCACCATGCCGTTGAGGAACACAATGCCCCCCGAGTAGGAGAGGCACCCGTTGAGTTTGTCACGAGCATGGTCAGCATCCGAATACACCTGTATTGTGAGCACAGAAAGCGGTGCACTGGGGTAAGCATAACGGATACGATAGTGCCGTGTGAAGTATAGATACTGAGCCACTCTCTGAAGTGCCTCCCAGGCCTGAGCCGAGGGGCACGAGGAGAACTGTGCCAGATATATGACTGAGTAATAAACATCTGGCCTGGTACACCGTGCAATCCACAGCAGGGACCCAAGCAGTGAGAGATACGGGGTGACAAGGGTGAGATCAGGGTGCTCCGGCTTCTGGATAACGAGGTTCACATCCATCGGATTGTGAAAGGTTTTGGCCGGAAGCTTGAACTTGGACATGAGCTCCTTGATCTGCCTGGTTTGGGACAGTGCAATGCCCCACCGATCATAGTCAACCGCAAGCTGCAGGACGGTTGTCATACGGCCAAGATTCTTGCTCTTGAATGCCGCCTGGAAAGCTGCCCAGAAAGCCTGGTGGAAGGCATCATCACATGTCAGCCCGAAGTCATCCACGTAGACAGCCACGAAGGCCACAAACACAGAGGTCACAATATAGTATAGGCACGGGTCATATGTGGACTGGGTGAAGTGCATTCCCTGATAGGTGAAGGACTTCATGAATTTGTTGGCCAGCTTCTGCCAGGAAGCACCAGCCGTCCGTAGCCCGTAGAGAGCATAGAGCAGCTTGGCATAGCCATATCTGCCCTTATACATATACCCAGAGGGGAACCGCACATATATAGGAACCTCCAGACGGGCATGAACAAAGGCCTGACTGACGTCAAAGTGATAGACCATAACCCCCATACCAGCAAAGATAATAGACAGGATGAAGAGAAGGCGGAAGGTGGGCAGGTCTGCTACCGTGCATGCGGTCTCAGCTTGGGTGTAGCCCCAGTGCCATGTGGCAGCCACGGCCATCCGAGCTTTATGAATCTGGACGGGCGGCAGACCATCCCGCGGCTTCCAGGGCTTATTCAGCACAAAGATGGTGCTGGTGGCGATCTCACCGTCGGGTAGCACCTCCACCGGCTCTATCTTACCCTGGTCAATCAGAGGCCGCACCTCCCCACCGGTAATAGCCTCCTCCCACTGAGCCCCGTCAGGCATAGACAACGCTTGGCGGTACCCACCCGGCAGTGGCAGATCAGGAGCCGCAGTGTGGTATAGGCGCTCGGCGAGGTCAGCAGAGATATGACAGAAGCTGAGTGTGCCGCTGGCAGGCAATGCACCGACCGTATCCTCTGGTGGGACCACATAGTGCGGAAGGAGCCACTGGTCCTGCTCCGGGTGGTCGGAGAAGGGAAGGTGGCAAGCACTGTGGGTATCAGGGAACACCACCAGACTGGCACGGAGGTCCATGGCATAGGCACGTGGGGCAGTCACATCACCGTAGGCCATAGGCCGGAAGAGCACCCCATAGGACCTGGACCGCCTCATGTCCGTCGACACAATGAGTGCCGGATACAGCGGATCACCGCGGGCCTCCTGAGCCTTAGCCAGAGTCCAGAGCGGGTAGTATTGGTTGACACAGTCAATGACCCTGCGGCGGTCCAGCCAGTGGACCAAGTCAAACCAAGCAGTGCCCGCAGGGTCAGCCATGACATACTGCTGGGCGGTGGTCCAGAAAGTGTCGGCTGAACCAGTGTCAAGCAACTGTACGGTGGCATAGGTCTCACCGTCCCGGGTGTCATAATAGGCAGCCACGGAATGGACCGTCACCACCATGTCAGTGGTGTAGTCCCCCCACGGCTCCGGCCTGTCACTGGGCACGGGTGCGGAGTGCTGCTCGTCGGGAGCGGGGGCAGGGAACGAAGACATCACCTGCCCGAACTCTGAATAGTTCCTGATGAAGTCCGGCCGGCCCTCGGAAACAACCTTGTTTCTCTCCAGGTCCAGTACCTTGTAGGCCGAGGACCTGAGGCTGATGCCCACAAACCGCCCCTGCCAGGCCCGGGGGGTCCGCTTCTTGGAGATCCCCGGATGGCGGGCCCGCATCTGCTGAGCATCCATGGCCACAGTGCACAGGGTGCCGAATATCTCGATACGGGAGTAGGTAAAGTGATAGCCCATAAGGTGATAGAATGGCACCACGGCGTCCCGCCCATGAGGCAGGATATCCCATAGCAGGCAGGCATGACTGTCTGCAAGAGGCCAGTAGGTGAGGTCCATACCGGCTGTCTCCAGGAGTGCACGGGAGACCGACGAGATCTTACCAATCACATATTCAGCCATGAAGTTCTGCCAGTGCAGGGTGGGTGACGACTGCAGGTGTTTGATGCCATGGTGTTTGTACAGAGCCTGTGCTGTTGGGTCACAAAGCTCCGGGGCACAATCAGTGCGGAGGACCAGGCCAGTGCAGGCAAAGCCGTGATGAACAACATCTGCCAGGAACTGAGCCAGAATGAAGCTGTATGCTGACTTCTCAGCAGAGAAGTAGCAAAGTGTAAACCTCACAGTGAACTCCACAAAGGTCCAGCGGTACCTCGACCCGTCATAGCCAATAGGCGTGATCGGGCCTGTAGCATCAGCCGCCCACATAGATCCAGGCTTCTGAGCCCTGTATCTGTCAGCCGGAGGGTGCTTCGGACTCGGCTGTACTGTCCGCATACGGGCACACACAGCACAGGCCTCAGCACAGGTCCTGTGAGCCAGCAGCTGCTCCCGGGTAACTGTAGTACCAGGCCGGGCGATCTCAACACCAAGGTCCATGAGCTGAGCCAGCCTGAGACCATGAGCATGAGCATATGCGGAATGGCACCACCTCTCAGGGGTGAACCTCATGGACGTGTACTGATCACGGTAGATGATAGCCACCGGGAACGGGGTACCAGCAATGAAGACACGGTCCCCCCCGCCCTCCGAGCCAGCCGACTGAAGGGGCCGTCCAGCATAGGTGTGCTCACGACGGTAGCTGAATATGCCCTCTGTGCCAGCCGGATACACATGTAGTACCTCCCAGTGAATAAGGTGCTGCCTGAAGGTACTGAGGTGTGACTGGGGGATCAGGAAGAGGAATACCGTGTGCTCGGGGTCGGTTGCAAAGTCTCGGTTGGCCTTCTTGAGCATCCGCTCACAGGTGAGTCTGTCAAAGGGCGGGTTGCCATATATATAGGCACCGGCCCAGAGGTGACCCCAGCAGGAATCAGACAGTGAATACCTGACTGGGCAGGTCTGGTTGTTACCCACGCCGGGGGGGAGGTCGTCTCCGAAGAGGGAGATGTCAAAGTTGTGTTCCCCGGTCTTGGCCAGTGCAGCGGGCGAGCCCTTCAGGAAAGCCCACTTGGCATACTCTGAGCGTGCCCACATCCAGTCACAGATCTCACCGGTGCGGACACGTGAGACAGTCTGGGTGAGTGCACTGGCGGCCCCCTCAGGGACCTCCGCCCACATATAGTCTGTGCCAGAGTCAATGATCCGATAGACACGGCCAGTAGGCAGGTGGGTGTAAGTGAGGGATACAAGGTCAGGGGACCCGAAGCCGAGGGAAAGCATAACCCGAGAAGACAGGAGAGTGCGGCAGCCGGCCTTATAGTGTGAGTTTGGGAGAACGAAGTGGTCGATGGCTCCGTCCTGGATACAGACCCCATACAGATGGAATGTCACAGTAGCATCCGTCCTGTGAGCCCCAGCCGTGACCATGGTGAAGGCCACCGTACGGGTGTAGTCCACGTCGGTGCAGGCCGACAGGTCCCCGCACATGACACATGTGGCTCCAGAGTCACACACGATGCCTCTGTCAACCCGGACGGGTGCAGGGACAGCACTGGCCAGAGAACTGAATCCAGAAGCAGCCCACTCCTCGTCGGGCACATACAATGGAACTGACTCCGCACTGCAATAGACCAGAATACCAGCATAACCAGCGGGTACCAGAGGGTAGACCACCGTAACTGACCCAAGCTGACCAGACAGTACACCAAGCTCCACAGAAGCATAAGTACCCACAGCATAACCAGAGACCAGACATAAGCCGGTATCACCGGTAGCCAGTCCATCAGCTGAGAAAAGCTGACCAGCAGAACGGCCGACGGACCCCCCTGCTGGTGGGGTAAGCTGACTGACTGACTGACTGACTGACTGCCTGACTGACTGCCGCAGACCCAGAGAGTACCCAAACAGTAGTGCCGAGGTACACAGGGCCAGGCTACAGATAACCAGAACAGCAGTCCAGACTGATGAGGAGCGGCGAGAGGCACGGGGCTCACCCGCCGGAGGCTGGGTTGTTGAAGGCTGGGGCCCGCCCGCTGGTGACTGCCGGTTGACAAGGCGCCGCCAGGTGCGCACGGGAGTCCTGGCACCAACGGCAGGAAGACAAGCCGAGATAGCCAGACCCCAGGTGATAGCATGCCAAAGCACCAGAGCCCGCGGGTGCACCTCCAGCACAGCACCGGAGGCACCACCAGACTGCACCGCATCTGCCGTGCCAGAGAATGCAATAATGCACAGCAGACTCATGTACATGAAGTGACCCGCCCCATAGGGCCTGCGGCCCGGGCCACCCGGACCCCTGGGCCGGGATGGCGGTGCCGTGCTCACCAGCTGTACAGCCCCAGGGAATTCGGTGTTGGTTGTTGTGATCTGCACGTCGGCTGTCGGCACCGCTGGCTGCTGCGGCTCAACACTGAAGTGCTGCAGAGACATGGCAGGGTCCGAAGGCTGGTGCACGGCAACGTGGAGCTGAGCAGGTGTCATCTCACCGTCGGGGCAGTCCCCATCGTCAGGGTCCTGGTACGAGTTGAAGCGGTTGACAGCGTCGTAGTACTGCTCCTCCGAGCGGCCACATGAGTCCCAGATAGCCCACTCCGACTCAGTCCACGGCTCCTCACTGTCAACTGCAGAGTGCGGCACCACGGCAGCCGCTTGGGCCGCGGGGAGGTCAAGCGGTGCCTCCCCGAGCTCCAATGAGTAAGAATACAAGCATGACTCGTAAACCTCCTCCTCCGGATCGAGGAAAGCCTCATCCAGCTCTGACAGGATGTCCGCAATCGGCGTGCCCTCGGGGTGGAACCCCGCCACATGCGCACTCTGCACCCCTCCAGGGCAATCACGGCGGAAGTGAGGGCCGCCGCAGTCCCAACACTGGACCGTGTGGCGGCCCTGTGCATCTTGGGTCACCCTCAAGGCAGTCGGTGAACCACCGGATGCAGGCTGCCGCTGCCCCTGAGTCCGCGGTGGAGGGGCATGAGGGGAAGGGTGAGAGCCCTTCCTGTGCCCCTTCATATTCTGTTGTCGATTCTTCCCGCCGCCGCCCGGTCTGGCGCGGGGAGCTGTACCCCTGTCGCCCCCAGACCGGTGAGCACCCTGCCCGGACGCCTGCGGCTGAGCATCCCGAGTCTGTGGCGGGTGTCTGGGCTCGTCACGCCTGCGGCCACCAACAATGCGAGTCTGCGGGATGCCCGCACGGGCCATAAGGGCGGCAGAAGGGGACTCCCCAGAGAGGAGTGAGGCCGCCAACGCGGAGACCCCATCCTTTTTCTTCTTCTCTTTAAGCAGCTTCTTCTCCTCTGTCCGCTGCTGGTGAAAGGCCTTCACGGCCAACGTGTACTGTTGAATGCCGAGAGCCCGCTTCTCCCTGCCCTCGGCCGTCTTTGAACTCCACTCCTGCAGAAGATCCTTATAATATACAGGGCACATGCGAAGGGTGAGGAGGTCCAAGGCGAACCCCACACCCCACACATCGTCAGGATCTATACCAGGTCTGAGCTCGGACCGGACAGCGGTGTGGTGCTGCATGAAACCCTTAATATAGGGCTCGGGGTCAACATCCTCCAGCAGCTCGATCGCCGGCGCTGTCTCGAACAAGTAACCATGGGACACCCACGGCCTGCGTCGTCTGGCAACGGCCCGGCAGATCACGAGCCACGCACGGCGTCCATCATCCGGAGACACCGTAGCTGACTCCTCAATGACCCGAAGGCATGACCCTCGCACCAACGACGTGAGGATGCGGTAAAGTATACGAGTGGCCTCAGGGAGAACAGAGGTAGTGAGGTCAGTCGGATGAAATACCGTGGCAAACTGAAGATTGAAGGCAGTCAGCTGGGTTTTTACCGCTTGAGTGAAGCGGTCCAAGGCGACCTCACGAGGCACTTGGCCCTTGATTTTGTCGATGTCGAATACCCACTCCGAGGCTTTGATGTGGGTGGGCCGGCACTGGTCACGAACTTGCTGAATGATACTAGCTCTGTGACCGGGCTCGCGGAGAATAGTCTGGCAATCCTTAAGGAACTCCCTGATAACCACAGCACCGCCGGTCTCATCACCCGCAAGCGGGCGATTCTTCACAGGTGTAGGGGGCACAGGCTCCTCAGGGCCGTCGCTGAAGGGAAGTGCCCTCCGCGTGTCGATCCCAGCCGGGACCGGCGTGGTAAATCCATCCGAAGAATCCACGGTAGCCATGGCAGCCGTAAGCGAAGCACCGACGCGATGAAACCCTAACGATAAGGGTGAGCCCCCTTCAAGGAAGGGGCCAAATCTAAAATAAATTCAAAATCTGCTCCGATGCCCACGAAACTCGGTAACACGGCCGGGATTGGCGAAGTAAAAATACCCTCCAAAGGAAAATGTCTGAGCCCAAGTGTTCCGTAAGTTACAAGCGTCTAAAAACGGCCAAGTCGCCCGCAAGATTTCAAAATCCGCTCAATGTACGCAAACAAGCGGCAAGCGTGGCGAATTATTAAGGTAAAATGATACGGGTAAAGACGCATAGAGTAGTGAGGGGAAATGCGGAGCGGCGGGGGTGGGCGGAAAGTAGGAGCGTACGGTCGAGGTCTCCGCGCTTGTCGATGTCCGAGGTCATGGTCCTTTTAACGTGTCGCGATCCACTTGGTACCAAACTCTGCGCAATGCTGCATACAATCGGGGGCCCCAGCGCTCTCTGACCCATCTTCTCCGTACTTTCCTCCGCCACTCGTCGCGCTTACCTCTCCATCCACGCAGTCAGTTGTCGGCCGCGAAAACGCGGCACCCCGCAACATTCTACCTACTCAGCCACGCTCGCCCCTCTACAGCTTTAGCCAGCCATTTAGTGGCTTTGAATCAAAACCACTTTAGGCAAGTAACAAACGCCGGCTTCTCATGGTACCGCGCCGGGTTTGTCCAGCCGGTGACACGCGTGACAGAGGCGACAGTATGACAGGCTTCGCGAATATGACTGCCTGAGAGGTGCAGACCTGCCAGAGAAGATATGGTCATGATCGGGTGACCAAGAAATGATAAGATGAAGATGACAGTGACTACTCTGCTACTGACGTGTCAGTCAAAATGTGGTGAACGGTACCATTGTTAGTGCTGGCATGGAATAATGACTTTCCATTGGCCAGATGAAGATTTAGGGGCTAGAACCCGTTACAGTTTTGGGAAATGTGACAGAGCATTGAGATATAAGTAAGCTCTGACTGAAGGTCAGGCTAGTGGACTCATTATTATCTTGCCTTGCAAGAGTGCTAGGTGGCTGTTCGCGTGCCAGTGCTAGAGTGCTAAGAGTTCTGCTCACAGCTTTGGATAATAATTCGTACTTTGTGTTATTATACCAACCTTTTATGAAAATATTTTACTGCTGTTTTCATCCTTTTTCAAGATAATAATGTCCTGCGCGGAGCGGCTTTTTATTTCAGTGTTATAATTCGGAAGTAAAGACCCTTTGGCGAGAAGTCGGCAGCAGTTTGTGAGAGCGGATTCGGAAGTCAGGCGACTCCAGGGGCACCCACGGTGCACTGGCGGACCCTTCCTCTTCTCTAAACTTGGTAGTACTTGCACGGAAAAAGGCTGCCAGCGACGGCGACAGCGGATCAGCACTGAATTCACTGGTTGATGAGCGGCTTCCTCCTATCCTGTGATATGCTCAGCTTTACCACTTTGTTCCACAGTGAATCCAGGGGTACCCACGGTGCACTGGCCTAACTGCGAACAGGTGTTCTTCATCTAGAAGCTAATCAGCACGGCATGAGCTTGGGCGGCGGCAGCGACAAAGTGAATCAGCAGTGAATGACCACCTTGATGAGCTATTTTTCAGTGGTCTCTCCAGTTGACCACCTTGTCTGAAGTGAATCCAGGGACACCCTTGGTGCACTGGCCTAACTGAAAGGCAAGCGTGCGACCTGGGAGCTAATTAGCGGCGGCATCTGCCTGGGCTTACCAACTAGCAGCGGATCAGCAGTGAGTTGTCACCTTATGAGTGGACTTTCACCTTACGGTTTCTCTGGCAGTTCTACCTTGTCTGACGGTTAATCCAGGGACACCCTCGGTGTACTGGCCTAAACCTGAAGCAGGAGCGAGCTGGCCAGAGGGATAGCAGCGACATCAGCCCTGAAGGTTACAAGTGAGTGGTTTTTATACACACTATTTACTGGTTTGTCAGAGGTGACTGGTGGATTCAGACCTAATTGAGTACTGGCCCAGCCTGGAGTGCTGTTGACTGCTTGGGGATTATCTGGTTCTTTATCATGATGTGTATGAGAATTCTTTTATCTCTTCTACAGTACTTGGCAGCCGGTGAGGCCCTTATATCACCAGCTACCTTCTGAATGAGCAGTGGTGCTGCGAATCCAGGGGTGCTCAGCACACTGGCTTAGCTCCCAACTCTGTTTGGCAACCTTCTCTCTTGCTTACTGGACTGGGGGTGGACTTCCATGCCAACTTCCGTGCCCTTAATGAGCAGTGGTGCTGTGAATCCAGGGGTGCTCAGCACACTGGCTTAGCTCACACCACTGCGTATTCGTGCTATTTCTGGTGCCTTGTTGGAAGAAGTGCAGTCTTTATAGGCTCTGTGCTCTTGATGGACGTTGGCTTAGCTACAGTAATCCAGGGGTGCTCAGCACACTGGCCCAGCTCTAAGCCCCTCTTGCACGAGTATTCTGCATCTGCTGTTGATCCAGAGCGTTGAGACATATTGCTGGACCTGTGGGCTTGCGCTGGCTGCACGCGTTTCGTCCCCTTGCTTTTCCAGAACGGTGTGAATCCAGGGGCACTCAGTGCACTGGCCTAAACCAGCCTGGATTAAGCCCCTATTCTACATCTGCTGTTGATTCAGAGCTTTGAGGCATATTGCTGGACCTTTGGGCTCGCGCTGGCTGCACGCGTTTCGTCCTTCTGCTGATTCAGAACGGTGTGAATCCAGGGGCACTCAGTGCACTGGCGTGAAGGTGGATCGATACCTGTATCAAGACATATCACCGAGCAGTCATCGGTGCGTTACTTTGTTATACCGTAGCGTGTGTGCCTTCCGTCGTTATTTTGACTCGTTCACTATTCAATGACGTGCATTCGTTCGCAAAATTCTCGTTCACTCGTTACGAACGAAATAACGGAAGACCTTGTGTTATGGGTACCCAGGTATGGGACCGGCTGAGGCAGATACAACGGCGTCTATCAATCGGACCAACATAGATGATGCTTCTATCCAGCGTGAATCTTGTGAGCACAGACCTGGCAAAGAACCAATGCGTGATCAGGCCACTCCTACCCAACCCGAAACGGTGCCCCGACCCACGGCTGCGAACCCTGCTAGTAAGGAAAAGCGTAAGTCAGATGAGTCCGACCTGCGCGATAGAAAGCTCCACAAAACAGAAGACACCCGTAAATTTCTGCAGCAATGGACTGAGGGACGTCCTTGGTTAGTCTTCGACGAGGATAAACGCTTGATGCACTGTACTCTGTGTCAGGAATGTGGCTTGAATAACACTTTCACTCGTGGTTGTGCAAGCCTGCGAATAGCGCGCATAGTAGAGCACGAGAAGCCTTCCACTTCGACTGGGAAGCAATCAGATCATGATTTCGCAGTGTGTTGTGCCAAGCGTCAGCGGGAGGAATCCGAGATTGCTCGAAACAACGCACTTGTTCAGGAGATAACAGGTGTCTTGAACGCAATGCATCAAGCATATGTTCTCGCAAAGCAGGATATTTCTTTATGCAAGTTTCCGGAAATGCTTGAAGGAGTTGAGGGCTTTTACATTGTTGATGATCTTTCAAAGACCTTCAATCTCGGACTACAGGAATACAGGAACGGCGTGATGTGTCGCCAGTTTGTTATGTGTTTGGCGGACGTTATCCTAGAAGACATAGTGTATGCCGTCACCCGCTCTCCATGTTATTCCATTGCCGTGGACGAAAGCACAGACAGATCCACAACTGAAGAAATGGTGCTTTATATTTGGTTTGTTCAGCCTAATGGAGTTCCTGTTGTTCGGTTTTTTTGTCTTAAAGACCTTGACCAAGCCAACGCGGAAACTATCACAGATGTGATCATCGACACTCGTTGCGCAGACATGATATTCCTCTTGACTCGTTGTATGCTTTTGGTAGTGATGGTGCCTCGGTTATGACTGGTCGTGAAACTGATGTTGGTGCTCGTCTACGCAAAATGATGCCCTACATGTTATCCTTCCACTGTGTGGCACACCGCCTATCTCTTTGTTCTAGTGATGCTGGAGCTGATGTCCCGTTCTTTGATAACTTTGATACTGTCCTGCACTCTATTTCTACATACTTCTCACGGTCAGCAAAACGAAACTCGAGGTTTGCTAAGATACAAAAAGACTTAGGCTTTGACACGACAGGCAAGGTTGTAAAAGACGTTGAGACTCGGTGGCTATCTAAAGGTCTTTCTGTTGAGTCAGTATATGCCACGTTGCCTGCCTTAGAGGCTGAGTTTAAGGAGCAAGCAGAAGCGGGAAACGAAGTAGCAAGAGTGCTACATGTGCAGATAACGTCAGTCACTTTTCTGGGAACACTATGTTTTTTCCGAGACGTTTTACACAAGTTAAACCTATTGAGCAAGTGTTTCCAAGCTGACCTCATAGACTATGAGACGACAACTGACTTGATATCCACAACCAGACTTGGCTTGGAGGTGTTGTATATTAGGCCGGCAAAGCCAAGTGGAACAACGCTGAAAGTATTCTTACGCGCACAAGCCGCTGCTGAGGAAGGTGCACAAACTTTTAACTTTCCACACCCGAAGGGAACCTTTTCAGTGGTGCAGAGTGTGACAGAGCTGGACGTTCTATTCACACACATTAAGTTGTATGCTACTGGTTTATTTTCAGAGCTTGGTGAGCGGTTTCCTTCTCATGAGTTGATGTGTGCCTTCGATATATTTAGCCCAAGCAAGTTTCCTCGAAAGGCGGAGCACTTGGATGATTATGGGGAGACCAAATTGGCAATGTTGATTGATTTTTTCTCGGATGAGCATGATGATTGTGACATTTCAGCCCCTATTTTGGACAAGGAGGCAACCATGCAGGAGTGGGAAAGCTTAAAGCTAGCTATCTTTCAAAAGACAGAAGGGCAGATTTGGGACTCTACTTTTGAAGAATTCTGGCCGCAATATCTTGTGAAGGATGAATACTCGAGCATCAGGCTTCTCATCTCTATGCGATATATTTTCCCACTTAACACTGCATGTTGCGAGCGTGGCTTCTCCAAGATGGGCATCATTAAGACGGCACTTCGAAATTCCATGTCTCCTGATACTCTCTCTGCCTTGATGATGTGCTCCATAAATGGGCCGGAACTGAAGGAAAAGGCTGCAGTACACGCATTGGTCTTAAGAGCCTACAGAAGATGGGAAGCGGTGAAAGCTCGAACTCCATCACGCTCAAGCTCAGCCAGTCGCAAGAAGACCACATGGCGAGGAAAGGATTTGACCAAGAAGCACCGTGCTCCGATAGACATTTTGAGTGGTGCAGATGATGGTGAAATAGAAAGGATGGTCGTTGATGGCGCTTCAGCATGTACTCTGCCAGAGGAGGAGGAGGGTGTCGATGCACCAGCTGATGTGTGTCCATTACCCTTTCTTGGGTACACATCGATGTACCCAAGGCCACCTACGCACACACGTGATGTGGGTGCTCGATACGGATCCGGTGACCATATTACTAAAATTGTTGTCCATAAGACCTCCCTTGAGGTACCCAAACACTCACTTTAGGTATTTTGGGTGATTATCATGGTTAGGTGGAGCCTTTCGGGACGCCCATTTTCAGATTTATTGTGTTTTTCGGGAGGCCAAAATCTTGGGTACATCGCTTGGGTACATCGACTTTCCTGACCTGTATGGACCCTGCGATGGCCGATCTCGACCAAACTACCGTTTTTATAGTTTAAGTATACATCGAAGTCGATATATTATGAATGGTAGACACCACAACTTTCAAATGTATTGCCTACTCTCATGTGAGCGTATGCCTATATCAGGATCGCATGTCATAAATATTGATGCTCGCAGTGATTTTCATAGGGTTTCTTATTACACATCATTCGAGATATATCCGAGTGCACAGGGTGTGTATCGTCGTGCTTTTGCAACCTTTTTAAATACGTTCGATCGAATTATTTGCATGTATTACGCCACGAGCAAGGTAAACCCGCGAGCAAGGCGCCCACTTCTTTACGAGCTGTCGACTGTGACATGGCGTGAAACCCGCGAGGTCAATATGAACTTCGGATAGACGGGCAGGGCAGGGACGAAATGGGGGGGCGCTCCTGCCAAAACTGGCCAAAGGTATCGGTAGTATGCCTAGAATATAATAAAGTATGTACTTCAGACGCGAAGGAGACTGCCAAATGCACTTTGAAAACAGCTTGGAAACGAAGAGGGGAAACTGTTTAAAAAACAAATGTTTTTTTTTTTTGAAAAGTTGGCACTTAGGGCGTATTGTGGCGCTTATAGCGATATATTGGCCAATCCTCGAGACCCATGTCGCATATCAGCGGGTTGACCACCGAGTCGGGGTCCATATATGCCGTTCCCAGCTCAAATGCGAATATTCTCATCCCTTAAATATGAAGAAAAACTTGGGTACATATCGATGTACCCAAGAGCCTTGGGTACATCGTTGTGTACCGGGGGGTAATGGACATGTGGATGATAATCTTGAGCTTTCTTGGTGTCTTCTGGATTTTACCCCTCCAGAGGGGTGGTTGGTGGTATGCATCATGCATCATGCCGCCAAGGCCTGCAGGCATGAATCACGGCGCCAAGGCCTGCAGGCATGCATCACGGCGCCAAGGCCTGCAGGCGTGCATCATGGCGCCAAGGCCTGCATGCATGCATCATGGCGCCAAGGCCGGCAGGCATGCATCACTGCGCCAGGGCCTGAAGGTATGCATCACTGCGCCAGGACCTGAAGGTATGCATCATGGCGCCATGGCCTGCAAACATGCATCATGGCGCCAGGGCCTGCAAACATGCATCATGGCGCCAGGGCCTGCAGGCATGCATCACTGCGCCAGGGCCTGCAGGCATGCATCATGGCGCCAGGGCCTGCAGGCATGCATCACTGCGCCAAGGCCTGCAGGCATGCATCATGGCGCCAGGGCCTACAGGCGTGCATCACTGCGCCAAGGCATGCAGGCATGCATCACTGCGCCAGGGCCGCCTGCAGGCATGCATCATGGCGCCAGGGCCTGCAGGCATGCATCATGGCGCCAAGGCTTGCAGGCATGCATCATGGCGCCAGGGCCTACAGGCATGCATCATGGCGCCAGGGCCTGCAGGCATGAATCACTGCGCCAGGGCCTGCAGGCGTGCATCGTGGCGCCAAGGCCTGCAGGCACGAGTCACTGCGCCAAGGGCTATAGGCACGCATCATGGCGCCAGGGCCTGCAGGCATGCATCACTGCGCCAGGGCCTGCAGGCATGCATCATGGCGCCAAGGCCTGCAGGCATGCATCACGGCGCCAAGGCCTGCAGGCATGCATCACCGCGCCAGGGGCTATAGGCATGCATCATGGCGCCAAGGCCGGCAGGCATGCATCACTGCGCCAGGGCCTGCAGGCATGCATTACTGCGCCAGGGCCGCCTGCAGGCATGCATCATGGGGCCAAGGTCTGCAGGCATGCATCAAGGCGCCAAGGCCTGCATGCATGCATCCTGGCGCCAAGGCCTGCAGGCATGCATCATAGCGCCAGGGCCTGCAGGCATGCATCATGGCGCCAAGGCCTGCAGGCATGCATCATAGCGCCAGGGCCTGCAGGCATGCATCATGGCGCCAGGGCCTGCAGGCATGCATCATGGCGCCAGGGCCTGCAAACATGCATCATGGCGCCAGGGCCTGCAGGCATGCATCATGGCGCCAGGGCCTGCAGACATGCATCATGGCGCCAAGGCCTGCAGGTGCAGCATCACCACGCAAGGGCCTGCATCACTGCGCCAAGGCCTGCAGGCATGCATCATTGCGCAAGGGCCTACAGGCATGCATCATGCCGCCAAGGCCTGCAGGCATGCATTATGGCGCCAAGGCCTGCAGGCATGCATCATGGCGCCAAGGCCTGCAGGCATGCATCACTGCGCCAGGGCCTGCAGGCATGCATCATGGCGCCAAAGCCTGCAGGTATGCATCATGGCGCCAAGGCCTGCAGGCATGCATCATGGCGCCAAGGCCTGCAGGCGTGCATCATGGCGCCAAGGCCTGCAGGCATGCATCACTGCGCCAAGGCCGGCAGGCATGCATCACTGCGCCAGGGCCTGCAGGCGAGCATCACTGCGCCAGGGCCTGAAGGTATGCATCATGGCGCCATGGCCTGCAAACATGCATCATGGCGCCATGGCCTGCAGGCATGCATCATGGCGCCAAGGCCTGCAGGCATGCATCATGGCGCCAAGGCCTGCAGGCATGCATCATGGCGCCAGGGCCTGCAGGCATGCATCATGGCGACAGGGCCTGCAGGCGTGAATCACTGCGCCAGGGCCTGCAGGCATTCATCATGGCGCCGAGGCCTGCAGGCATGCATTATGGCGCCAGGGCCTACAGGCGTGCATCACTGCGCCAAGGCATGCAGGCATGCATCAGTGCGCCAGGGCCGCCTGCAGGCATGCATCATGGCGCCAGGGCCTGCAGGCATGCATCATGGCGCCAAGGCTTGCAGGCATGCATCATGGCGCCAGGGCCTACAGGCATGCATCATGGCGCCAGGGCCTGCAGGCATGAATCACTGCGCCAGGGCCTGCAGGCGTGCATCGTGGCGCCAGGGCCTGCAGGCACGAGTCACTGCGCCAAGGGCTATGGGCACGCATCATGGCGCCAGGGCCTGCAAACATGCATCATGGCGCCATGGCCTGCAGGCATGCATCATGGCGCCAAGGCCTGCAGGCATGCATCATGGCGCCTGGGCCTGCAGGCATGCATCATGGCGCCAAGGCCTGCAGGCGTGCATCATGGCGCCAGGGCCTGCAGGCATGCATCATGGCGCCAGGGCCTGCAGGCGTGAATCACTGCGCCAGGGCCTGCAGGCATGCATCATGGCGCCGAGGCCGGCAGGCATGCATTATGGCGCCAGGGCCTACAGGCGTGCATCACTGCGCCAAGGCATGCAGGCATGCATCACTGCGCCAGGGCCGCCTGCAGGCATGCATCATGGCGCCAGGGCCTGCAGGCATGCATCATGGCGCCAAGGCTTGCAGGCATGCATCATGGCGCCAGGGCCTACAGGCATGCATCATGGCGCCAGGGCCTGCAGGCATGAATCACTGCGCCAGGGCCTGCAGGCGTGCATCGTGGCGCCAGGGCCTGCAGGCACGAGTCACTGCGCCAAGGGCTATAGGCACGCATCATGGCGCCAGGGCCTGCAGGCATGCATCACTGCGCCAGGGCCTGCAGGCATGCATCATGGCGCCAAAGCCTGCAGGCATGCATCATGGCGCCAAGGCCTGCAGGCATGCATCACGGCGCCAAGGCCTGCAGGTGCTGGCATGCGCGCTGATGCTGTCGCTGGCACGAAGCGTGTATACCCATCGTCCCCTCCTTCCTCCCCTGTACAAGACAGTGTCAAGACTCGCAAAGTTGGGCAGGCGGAAGCAGGTGATCCTAAACGACCACGAGGTTCCCCCCCTACGACAGCGTCTCCCACCTTTTCCCCTCCTCAACGGAAGGCCAGGACACGATCTGTCAACAATGGCCGCTGTCTATTTCAAGAATCGCCCGAGAAGAGTGAGTCGGACTCGTATGACGACATGCCTTTACTTCAGCGAGCAGCAAGGCCCGTAACTGCTCCAGCAGTTTCTGTGAAGTCGGACTCATTAGACGAGGACGACATGCCGTTGGCGCAACGTGCTGTGGCCCGTTTCCTCCCGGCATACTACACCTTCGAAATGATAACTGCTGTTCCAAAAACCTTTGCTGTCACCGCTGCAGGTGAAAACAACCCCGCCGACGAGTGCTGGTTTACGGTTCCACTGGCACGTGGGAAGGTTTCACTTCCCATGCACTATGTTGAGGTCTTGGACTTGGATTTGGAGAAACGCCTGGTACACTGGCAGTTCTGGATTCCACGCGCTGCGAACCTTTCGCCGGCCTCCAAGCGCAAGCTGCGCACTTTCAAGAGCACGGACTTGCTGTTTATCGCAGACGCTTTCAGGCGCGGAGGAGTTCGGCACAGGGCGTGGCATCCCTTCAACCCTGCGGAAATGCTGACTTGCTGGGATGAGCGCATCTGTCCGCCCGAGGGCGGTATGCCTACAGGTCCTGAAAAGGAAGAGCTTTTAAAGACTATTGCCGACAACCTGTTTTCTGAGTAGAATCTTTTTTACAAGTTTGTTTACCCTGAACATGGCATCCTTCTTTTTACAGATCTTCCTACCATGTGTATACTGTTTCAATCCCAGCTCGCTAGAGCGGTTTCTTTGTATGATATAAGGAAAAACAAACTCGAAACGGTGACAACGCGCCGTGTAACTCTTGAGTATGTTGCTTAACTTCACATGGACAATTCCAGCGCTCAGGGTTTTCAGGGTTTGAGGGGTAAAATGACCAAAACGGTCACCAAAATTATGCATCCAACTATTCCTGTGTGCAACTTGCGATTGTGGACTTGTAACCAAGTTCAAACCCATCAAAATAACGTAACAACTGTGCTTTAAACTCCTGCAATATAGTTTACCACCCAATTTCCAGGGTTATTTCCCATACGACTGGCCCCGTAATGATATTTCCCCATCTTAGGGTGGTCGAAATTGAAAAAATCCATTTTTTTCCAAGGAGTTCTTATTGTTATGCATCAAGCATATGTAGAGTATATTGAAAATACATACTTGAAAAAGTTTTGGGGATTTTTCGTCGAGAATCGTATTTTTGGTGATTTTTCTGAGTTCGCGTGGCAGAAAAACACACTAAATCGTCGATAAAACATCAAATTTCTCAAAATTTGCATTCGAGAATGTTATTTTTTGTTTAAGTGCATCAAATGTGTGTAAATTCCACAAAAAAAAGTGACCCCCAAAAAATGAGACTGGAATGAGACTGGGGCCAGTCTCATTTCGGCGATTCCATCGTTTGACTCACGGGGCACCAATCATAGTTACGAACGCACAGCACAAGTCAGTCTGCCATGCTGACTCACGGCGCACCAATCATACGAACGCACAGCACAGGTCAGTCCGTGTAACCGGCTCACGGGGAGCCAATCATACGAACGCACAGCACAGGTCAGTCCGTGTAACTGGCTCACGGCGCACCAATCATACGAATGCACAGCACAGGTCAGTCCGTGTAACTGGCTCACGGGGCACCAATCATACGAACGCACAGCATTTGCATATGCATAGCACAACACAGCAATGGGCGTTGCATATGCTTATATGCGTGGCAGTAAGGGAGAGGCTGCAGCCTCAGCGGGGTATACCCGTGCTGAGCTCAGGTTGAACTCCTGACAGCCCCGTCGCAAGCGCACACTCGGTTGGGCACTACGCCCGAGACTCGGCGGCATTCGCTGCACAAAGCATTGCGCAGCATAGCATATTATAGCTACACCCACAGCAGAGCACAACACCGCACAGCTGGGCACAGCATCCGGCTGCGGAAGTGGATTCCGGAGATCCGACATAGCACAGCACAGCACAGCACATCATATGCATAACACGGGCACAATGCACAGCACAATAATTGCACATGCATAGCACAGCACAACAACACAAGTCAGTCTACCATGCTGACTCACGGGGCACCAGTCATATTAACGCACAACACATATCAGCCTGTGTAACTGACTCACGGGGCACCATTCATAGGAACGCACAGCACAGGTCAGTCTGGGTTACTGACTCACGGGGCAAGATCTGGTGAGCAGGTTGATATTTGGATTATATTTTGAAGACATTGTGTTTGAAGGATGCGAGCTAATCGATCTAAATAGTATAGTGGACAGAGATAGAGGAGCTGAAGATGGGACCTGAAGCCGAAGAGAAAATGTGAAAGCAAGCTGATAATTTTACTGGAGACAGAGGAGAGTCATATGGGAGATGGGATCATGTGAAAGTGCACCATGCTAAACCACTTAAAAACAAGTGTTATAGATGTAAGTGTGAAACAATATGTATTTCAATTGGATATTGCAGAAACGCACCACAAATGCCATAGTTCAGAGCAAAAGCAATAGCTTTTTCGCATTGTTCCCCTGTCAAGTTTGATAACGCATCATCCGCCTTGAACTTCACGAACTTTTGCTTGGAAGATAGCATAGATAGATCGGACATGCACGTCGAAGTGCCACATATGACATGAACGGCTGCAGCGATCAAAGAAGAAACCAGCCTTAGCTTTTGTCGATGTGCTCCCGTTGCTTGCCACTGTTTGGTGCCACCACGAATTCCTCCCCAAAAGCGCTGCATCAAGTCCCAAAGAGCTTTAGGCTTCCTTCCCATTTTCGCCTTTTTTGCTTGGCGCTCACCATCGTTTGCGCTTTTGTCCGGATCTTTCAGACACGACTGCCATTTGTTGCGATGATGGAAAGTCCGCGCAGAACCAGGCGCTCCTTTTATAGCAGAAGCGGAAGCGTTCGGATCCCGGTTTTCATCGTCGTCGTCTTCCCACTCTTGAATATCCGGGGCATCGTAAAAATCAGGGTCGTCTTCCTCTCCACAGTTTTCCACAAAAGAGTCCACCAATTCAGGGTCCACCAATTCAGGATCCAGAAAGTCGCTTGCGAGCGTTCGGGGTTGTAGCGGGCTCTCCTCCTCCGCAGTGCGACCGCAGTTTCGAATGGACGAAGGAGTTGAAACTGCATTTAACGGGAAAGTAGTCGGTGTCACGCGCGTTGGAAAGCTGAAACTAGTTGGTCCGGGCATGGGTTGCGCTGTCGGCTGCGGATTGAAACCAACCGCGTTTACGTGCATGTGTTGAAATACTGGTTGCGCACTAAAAGCATACGGGTTCGCCGCGGATATTGGGTACGAAAACGTTTGCGCACTGAAACCGCCAGGGTTAGTTTCGTTGAACACATGTGGAGATTCCTGCAAGTTGTCGGTCGCCGTTTGCAAGTCGTGTTCTTGATATGCGAAATATTCTGGCCAAGAGCCGCTTTGCGGAACACCGTCCCACATATCGCTTTCGCTTTTATCTAGTAGTGGTATGAAAACTCTGAGAAAAGTCAGCTTAAGGTATCGTTTTGAACTGGAGACATATTTCTGAATATAGGACGCGTCTAAAGACGCGGTATTTGAGACCTTGAGATAGTGCAATATCGAGCATATCTTCACAGGCGTAGGCGCGTGGTAAGCGAAGTTGGGTAAAAGGTTGACGCGTGTCAAGCTTTTGTACTTCAGTACGCATAGTATCCCCTGCTGACTTGTGACCCTGAGTCGCCTACTGGTATAACTGTTGAAGTCGTTCACGAAGAATGTGATTAAGTGATGAAGTATCACATATCAAAAGAGGCATAAACGCGCAACCGAGCGATACTTTCTAGAATACTATGCACATTAGTTGAAGATGCGATACGTTAATTCTCCAACACGTAAACCTGTCTTTTTAAAATTTTCTCAAGCATATTCGAACTTCGCAAAATTTTGCAGTGAGCGAGTCGGAGTGTGTGAGCGCTGAGCTTGCCATCCCGTTCGCTCTCTCGTCTTGCCTCCCGTTGAGTCCATCAATCATAAATGGCACACGTGTAACATGTCAACGATCATGTCAACACCCGCAGAGGGTAATGATTAATTACCCGCGGGTCACGCGACGCGACGGTCACGAACTCACGACGAGATGTTAATTCATAATTGATTTATTAATGCAGAAAATGATCATTGATGCCCCAGGTCACCGGTCATGAAAGCATCTTTGCCCATAAATCTTATCCACGTCATACGAATCGCATTGCATAAGATCGTGACGCAACTCAGGAACCCCACGCCCATTGGTAGAGATCGCTTGCACCACGTCGAGTGTGATCGTCGCGACGGTACGTACTGCAAGAATGAAAGGTCGCAATGTATAGTTACGATCGTTATGGTTACTGTACACGGCAACCGGGTCTCGCGTAACACAGTATCGTCGAACGTGGTGACACTGTTATGACACGATATTGGATGACTAGAAAAATAATTTTGGGCAATGGTCGGTGTCCCGTGGGACCTTATGGGCCGGGTTCTAAAAGATAAGGAACAGAGGTTCTGGTCATAAGATATCGATATTTGGTCACTTGTGCAATATCGGGTGCCATATCGCGATATCGAGAGATTAATCTGTCGATACTTGCTTTGTAGTTATTCGTATCGGTCGAGAAGCCACTTGTATTTATCATATCAGTCGATAACTTTTTGTCACTTATTGTATCTGTCGATAACTTAATATCATTTATCATATCGCTCGATGGGGAATCAGGGGTTATCAAAACTCATCGATAGGTTTTATTAACCTCGATACCGCTCCTTGGTGTGAAGCGTGCTAACGGTGTGTTCTCGCTGTTCAGATAATGTTGTCGAGGTATCCTAAAATTTTACGGTGATAAGTAGTAACTGACTACCCTGCCAGTCACCCGATATTTGCTAACGTTTCAATATCAGCGGCAACAATGCAAAGCATTGCAAGGTACCATCTAAAACACGCCATTGCTTGGAATCGAGTGCTATCGGATCACAGCTACTTTAGGGTACTGCATTGTCTTTTGACTGCTTGCCTCGAGCAGAGTGAGGGACGCAACCTGTCAACGACCTACCCGATGGGACCCGACACCCACTCATCGCTCGACCTCGACAGACGACAGTAAGCTCGGTGTCAGTGTTGGGGGTATGCAAATGCCATTAAAATAAAATATTGACACAAAGTGCGGTAAACATATGTTTTCAGGATTTGCCATGGTTTCCCACTTGAAAGGACTCGTCGACTGCACGTACAAGTTCTCATACGTAATACATTCTTATAATGAAGTATCAACTTGCTCGTGAGCACTTCCTACTTGCAATAGTAGACGCGCAATGATTTGAGAAAATCCATAACTGTTACGGCCTTCCGCATTGAGATTATGCATGCCATGCCAAAATGAGCAGAGATTCCGGTCATGCACGATCATGCTTGCCACTTGTGCCAACAGCTGGTTGAGTTGAGCATACATATGTATGGCTTCGGTTTCACAAGCTTCCTGTTTCAAAATCAATTACAGCATTTGATACATACATATAACCCTACATTTCTGTTTTTATCTCAACAGCATACAACTGGGTTAGATTGGATTGTCCATATACATTTCAAAAGAAAAGTTGCCGTATTGCACAATTCATTTAATCGGTATATACCACCGCTACAATGATTTCAGTGTAATACATGCCACGTGTAAGACAATGGAAATATGTCTGCAACAGCTTTGGGTTTTGTCAAAAAGGGGAAAAGGTCGGAGTTTTTTTTATAAATTTTGGTATGAGAGCACGTACTAGATACCATGTTGTGGAATATCGTTGCTGCATACCCCAATTCTTACAAGGGGACATATAGCAGAAACATGGGTGAAGCAACCCACTGCCCAAAATTCATTGGCGAGTCGTTCACAATCTTTGAAGTTTGTGTCCATGAGGTTCATGCCGAGGGCCCTTTTCCTGCTCCACCCAACAGATGGCCGTGTGTTGAAAACTAAGCATGTACGTCAATACTGTGTCACTCCAAGAACTGTCATCCAGGCTAACCACACAAAGCCATAATACAAGGGTTCCACGCAGCGCCCTCGCGCCGCAAGGTCCCACGCAGCGCCCCATGATCAACAGGATATGTCACGAACCTGGAGCATACGACCCCGCAAAGCGTGCCGCCTTCACAAGTGGCTTCTCCGTCTTTGGCTTCTTGAATGCAGGTTTGCTGGATACCGGAGAAGATGTGTCTGCAGCAACGTCTTTAAGCTCGGGGGCAGTTCCATCAGCCGCATCATGAAGTCTCTTGATCCCGCTCATCTTGCTTCCCTTGGATCCTAGTCTGCCAGCAATCCATCAAGGGCACCTAGCTCAGCAACAACACATCCTGTCTGAATTTTACCCCTTGGGAAGCTACAAGTAAATGTCACTGACAATGCACCCTCTAAGGTGGCATCAAATCTTTCTGTGGCTTTCATCGTATGTATGCACCCCGATCTACACATACATGCAGCCCTTCCTCCGAA
>LGRX02002808.1:0-17187 GCA_001247695.2 Cymbomonas tetramitiformis | reverse complement strand
TAGCTCTCCTGTTTTCCGTTCTTGTATATATTCAGGTTTTAGCCTTCTGTTCCACACATGGTCCCAGTGGTCCCCTGGTTTCTTAATGTCGTTGGGTTGTGCTTCGCAAATGTATGGGTATAGGTGCAGCATTCCCTGTGCTATCTTTGTTGCCGTCTTGGTGTCGTGTTTCCTTCCTCCTGTTGCTTTCAGTGTTTCTATTGGTATGGCACTTTTCCCGTCTGCCGTGGTTAAGTTCTTGAGGTCCGGGTAGTTTCTGAATAGTGTGAGTAGTTTGGTAAAGTTTATTTGCTTGGTGGCTTGCTGAGTTTTCGTTTCCTGTATTACATTTTCTGTTCCCATTTTTTCAAAGCCTGTCGTCGCAGGCTGCGACTGTGGGTCTCTGTATTCTGTATCCATTATCCTTTGGTGCTTGGTCGTTCTGGTTGTGCCCTCCATTTCCGCGTTTGTGTATACCCTTTTAGCTTTTCCCAGCTGCCTCATTATAGGTAGTGTTTCTTTGCCCAGTTCCTGCATGTGGGTTCCCCCTCCTTTCACGCGTATTCCATATTCATTCAGAGCATTCATCTTCCTCAGAGTGTTCGTTTGTGTCTGCAGTCCCATTTTTAGTTTGCTCCTTGTGCTGCTGTGTCCCCTTTCTTCGAAGTGTTTTTCCAGTAGTCCGGCTGTGGACCTGCTAACTTGTGACATTCTTTGTCTGGTTTGAAGGTTTCTCTCCCTTTTGCCGTATCCCATCTGGGCCCCTTTGTCTTCCTCACTCTGAACTGCACCTGCCAGTCCCGTGTACACTTCCTGTGCATATATTGCCTGTAGGGACTGGAGCCCCAGTCCGTATTCCTCTTTTTCCTCCGTGTTTAGTTCATTGGGCGTACCATTCGCGGGAAGTCCATATATTATTTTCATCGCGGCTCCCAGCTGATTTTCGGCCTGTTGTATTTCACCCTGTGTGTATATCCCGAGGTGGAGTCCGTATTTGAATTTCCCCAATATGGCCGACTTCAGGGAGTACTCTTTTTGTCTTTGTGTGAGGGGGGTTGCCAGTAGTGCGTCTATTCTTCTTTTGAGTTCCCGTAGTGACTTTCTTTTCTCCTCTTTCCATGTCCCCAGCATATTGAGTAGGACCCCCAGGTACTTGTAGGTATCCCCGGCTTTTAGGACTTTTAGCGTTCGACTTCCGCATTTCACCCCTTGGTGCCTACTTTCTTTCACGTTTTTGTTGCCATGTTCTAACCCTGTTATCTTTGTTTTGTCCTCGTTTATTCTGAGTCCACTCCAGTCTCCAAATGCCGAGAGTTTCTTTAGCTGTTGCTCCATGCCTGTCATTAGTTTGGGTAGTATAATTAGGTCGTCCACAAACGCTCCGGAGGAGGTTCTCAGTTCCCCTCTGAGCTCCCTGTCAGTTGCATACCTGTGCTGGTATCCATGGTCTCCCCCCTCTAGCCATCTAAGGAGAGGTTCCAGGTATAGTATGAACAGTAGCGGGCTCATGCTGTCGCCTTGCAGAATCCCCCTTCTTATTGGCACCTCTTCCGAGACCTGGTCCCCTACTTTTGCTCTCATTTGCATGGAGTCCTCCTCGTCTTCGCCCAGTATGTCCCTGACAGCTTCGGTAAGTTGTGGTGGCACCCCTAGGTGTTTTAGCGTCGTAATGAGTCTTTCGTGGTCAACCGAGCCATACGCATTTTCGAAATCCACGTAGGTTGCATGTAGGCTTCGTTTGGAGAGGTTGGCGTCTTCAATGGCATTGGTTACCCTGGTGAGTTGCTTCATTGTGTTGTGGCTTTCCCTTGAGCCCTCTTGTGCTTCCGAGAGCATGCCGTTTATCTCACAGAAGTCGGCTAGCATTTTTGTGAGTACTGTAGTGTATAATTTGAACAGGCAGTCCAGTAGTGCTATAGGTCGGTAGTTTTTTTGTTTTGTTACTTCTCCTTGCTTGTGGTGGAAGCAGAAGTAGCCTTTTTTCCATGGTAGGGGGGTGTGTCTATGCTTCCACATTAATTTCATGAGTTCACACAGTTGGTCGTGGAATCTGTCCGGCATCTGTTTCAGTATTTCATTTTGTATCCCCATGGGCCCGGCTGCTTTGTTGGTTTTCATTTTCTTCACCGCCTGTCGGTAGGCCTCTTTGTCCACATTTAGGTTTACTTTTGTTTGGTCCGGTCTTTTGCATTGGTTTTCCCTCATGTAGTTCTTGTACCTTTCGTCAAGCCAGGGTGGCGTATCTTTAAGTCCTTTCTCTGGTTCCTTCATTTTGTATGGTTCCGACCACGCAATGTGTTCTCCCATTGCCTGTGCCACTTTTTGGTGTCCTACCACTAGCTCTCCTTGCATGGTTTCAATCGCTTGTATTGTTGTAGTTGGTGCCGTTCCGTTTTCTATCTCTTTTTTGTATATCAATTTATGGTAGTGCTTTATGTTGCCCCAGTATCCTTCTCTCATTTTCATTCTTGTTTTCTGTTTTCGGTTTGCTTCGTGTTCTTTAATGCACTTCCTTGCCTCTTTTGTCGCAAGCTTTTTCTGTTCCCGTTCCCATTGTTCCCATTCCCTCATTTCGTTTGTTCGGTTGTCAAAATCTTCCGTCCGTGCTTCCTCGGTTACTTGTTCTCGTGTTTCTATGTCCTTCTTCCATAGTGCTATGTTCTCACGGCACCTGTTCCTTTCTTTCAGGTGGCCGTCCCTTTCTTTGCGGAGGGTTTTTGGGAGGTGTAGTCCATGTTGTTGTTCTGGTGCTGCCGCGTGTTTCGGTAAGTTGACATCCATCATTGCCCTGTCTCTTGCTTCCCCCATTATCCTTGCAACCACCCCTCCCGCGTAGTCTATTGCCCGTTTTCTGTGCCTCGTGCTGGCTGCTGTTTTTATCCCGTTTATTGCTTCTTGCATTTCATCTTGTAATTCCTTCGTGTATGCAGCGTCCAGTGTTTGCCTGAGGGTACTCCCCTCTGCTTCTGTTAGCGGGAGTTTCAGTCTGTCTGTTTTTGCATGTTGTGGCTTTTGTGTCGTTGGTCTGTGGGTCCCCCAGGCTTTTAGGTCCAGTTGCGTTGTGCAGACCATTTTGTGGTCGCTCATGTGTAGCTCGGTGAGTTCTCCTGCCGTTGGTTGCGTGTAGTATTGTAATTCTGCTTTGCTTGCTAGCATTCTGTCTATGTTCCGTCGTTCATGCCATGTTAGTGTTGTTTCCCTGGTCCCTCCCACATCTTGCAGACCCGTGGCTTCCAGGGTTTTGTTCCATTCTCTGTCCCTGCTAGTTTTCGGTGTTCCCGTCGTGGCATTCAGGTCCCCACAAATTAGTACTGTTTGTCCTACCGCTTTGTCGCTGGCTGTGGTCACCATTCGCACATATTCCTGTATGCCATTTCTGGCCGCCTCTCTGTCGAGTTCCCCTCGTCCTGTCTCTTCCGCCACGTCTTTCCCTTCCACCGGGTAGTATACCCCTAGCAGGTGTAAGTATTTTCCTCCCGGAAAGTGGAGCAGCGTGTGTGTGAGTACTCCTCGTAAGTGCGGTACCTGCACCTCGGTGTAGTTATGTGGTTTGGCATATTCCCCTGTGAGTATTACGGCAAGGCCCGCCGTGTGGTTGCTCTCTTCTCCCTCCCCTTCCCCTGTTGGTATGTTTGTGCATATGTTTGACTGTTTTTTGTTTCTGAAGTGTCTTTTTATTTCCTCATTCGCAGTCTTAGTTTCCGTGACTATTGCTATATCTATCTCCCATTTTTTCATTTGCTCCTCCAGTTCGTACAGTGAGTGCCGGGCGCCCTGTATGTTCCATGTTAGGAAATTTATGGTGTGTTGTTGTGCTTCTCCCATTTCTTTAGTGTTTAGGTTCTCCGTTTTTGGCATGTTCCCACCCCATTGCTTCAGTGCCTCCATGGACCCTTTGGTTTCCTCATTGTCCCTTTTGTTCATTTTCGTTGTTGTAGTAGGTGGCGGGTATTTCTTGGCGTTCGCGGGAGGCCTCAGCTTTTTTCCTGTCGCCGTTCCCTCCTCCTTCTTTAGCCTTTCGTTTGCTTGTTCTTTGCTTATCGGAAGGAACCGTAGCGTGGCCTGAACTAGCTTGTCCGTGGTACTTGTGTTCTTTTCTTCCGTTGCTTCGCCCGTGGCGTGTTGCTCCGTAGTAGGTGCCCTGCCATCTTCCTTCAGTTCATCACTTTTCATGTCCTCCTCGGCCAGCCCAGTTGTTTGTTCTGTCGTCCGCCGCATCTCCCGAGTCTCCCCCTGCTGCCGTGCCGTGTTTCTAGTCCCGAGTTTGAAGTGTCCTGGTTTGCCGTCAACATGCCAGTATTTCCAGCTCCCTGCCACTCTTATCGCTTGCTCACCTTGACTGAATCTTTCCCATTCTGGTGGTGTGCTATGTGTTTTTAGTTCACTATATTTCACCTTTTGCAGGTCGTAGGCTTCTCGCAGTATGGTCCAGACATCTATAGCTATTAGCAGTTCGTCCTGTTTTTCTATTCCTCCAGTGGGCAGCCACACATGCGCCTGCATGTCCTGGCGTGTTATTGTGAGCATCATCATTGCCCATTTTTCTCCATCTCTTATTGCTATTTGGGTTCGGCCATCCGTCGACAGTTTGCTCATTGTTTCATCTATGAGGGCTTCAGTGTCTTGTTGTAGCGCTTGAAGTGCTTCCTGAACGTTCATTATCGTTTGTATGCCCACCCCTTGTTGTCGCATTGTGTCCTCCACCTGTTCCCCTGTGCGGCCACGCCCCACCTCCCTCATGAAGGCATCCGCCGCACACTTTCCTTGGGTTCGCGCCTGTTTTGCCCCAGTCCTTTTTGCTGGGTCCTCCCTTGTCAGCTCAACTTCATCCGTGTCCTGTTCTGCTTGTGGCTTATATTCCCTCATTATGGCCGACTTTATCTTTGGCCTGAATCTGTCTCTGCATTTATTCACTATTTCCGTGGTGTGTATTGTCACGCATCGACTGGTTTGGAGTGTGTTCGTGTACACATGTTGTATCCAGGCTCCGTTCCTTTCTAACAGCCACTGTTGCCATAGCTCCGCAATATATATCACCCAGACGCCGCAGCTGAATGCATCGTGTTGGTGCCTGTCGTACATCGGCGTGGCTCTAGCTTCCAGGCACCCCATTGCCTCCTTGTTGCCCGTTACCCATGCTCTCACTGCTCCTTGCAGTTCCTCCGCCATCCTCGTGTGCCCTTGGGCGGTTTTCTTCCGTGTCTGTCTTTCCATGCCCATAGAGTCGTATACATAGGCCTGCAACGTGCTGTTATCTTTTGCGACGCAGACTCCTATCATCAGTAGTAGCCAGTGTCCGTTTCCTACCACTGGTATCTGGGTGCCACCCTTTTTGGCGACTTTTTCTTTTACCATTTCCAGAAATTTTTTGTCATTTTCCCTCAGCATCTTCAGTATTTCTTGCATGGTTGTTGAACCCGGAGGGTTGTCTTCCAGTGTTTCGAGCGCGAGGTCCACTTGGTGCATATTCAGTTTTCCGTCCTTGGCAAATATTCCCTGCGTGACAGAATTCTTGGGGTACTGTCCTTCCATTTTCTCGTTCGAGCATGTTCCCCCCCCTATATGTGAGGGCTGTGGTGTCGCTTCGGCATACCTGCCCGTCTCCTCAATTTGTTCAGCTTTCCTGTTGGGTCTTGTACCCAAGGCTGCTCCTCGTGCTGCCGTAGACATTTCATTCACCGCTTTGACCTGCGGTACCTCTTGTCGAGGGTTTTTTATTGCCAGTTGTGCCTGCTCCTTCCGTTTAGCCAGAGTGCCCAGCACACTTAGTGTTACATGCATGCTCATTATCTGGGCTCCCACCGTTCTCGCTATGTTTTTGCCTTCCCTTCTCATTCGGCGCATCTCGCCATGTTTTCGCGCCCACTTACTATTGTCCCTGTCCTTTGTTTCTTGCCTTACTACCTGGTTGCTTCTGACCAGTTGTGGTCTGTCATATTTGGTACGTTGTACCCACCTGCATGTTTTCCCTTTCTCATGTTCACTCCAATATCTCCTTCCCCTTTTGTGTGCATGTGCGTGCTCCTGCCGGTTCGCCCGTAGGTAATATGTGAGGTTTCTTCTGAAGTTCGCCCTTCGTCCCCCCCCTTCTGTTGTGGCTAACCAACTGGGGCCCTTTGGGGGCTTTTCCTGTGTCATTTCCTGGCGTTGGTCGTTGACTCCTCTTGGCATTTTCTCACTTACCTTTCCAGTTTCAACTGTTTGCCGGGTTTTTGCTGTTGCCGCTGTGCTTCGTTTCTGCATGCACTGTGCTGCATGCTCCCTTTCCGGAGCTTCACCCGGCACTCCCTTTGAGGGCTTTTCCTGTGTTGTTCCTTGGCTTCGGTTGTCCTCCCCTCTTGGCATTTTTTCCTTTCCCTTTCCTGTTTCAGTTACCTGCCTGGTTATCGTTGTTGCTGCTGTGTTCCTTTTCTGCAAGCATGTCACTCGCACCCTTTCCGGTGTTTCTTTTTGCATCCCCGTTCCCACCTTTCTGCTAGTCTTCCTGCATGCTGTTACCCGTACCCATTGCGTTAATTTTTGTGCTGGCGTTATTCTTCCTCCACTATTACTTTTCGTCAGGAACGTAGCTGCAGCGCAAATTGCAAGTATTGCTTTCATTAGTGTGCCCCGTGAGTTGCCTTCGTGTCCATTACTTACCACGCATCTCCTTCGGGTATGTTTTCCTTCCCCCATACTGCCTCCCTTGTTACGCGTTACACGCTCATTTTGTCCCCTCACTCCCTTCTCGTTGCATTTTTGAACTTCGTTTTCCTCAATCCTTATTCGTATATACCCTATGGGTGTCCCCTCAAAGTATTTCCCCTTTTGGGCCATTTGCACAAAACTTCGTATTTTTACGTAGAGCTCCTGAGGCAATTCGCTAAATATCCAATGTCGTCCGTTCAAGCTCATTTTCATTTGTTGTTTGTATTTCACCATTTGTAGGCTCTGTGCGAAATTTTTTCGTCTAATTTTGTTATTATGTGCACCTATACCCCCCTTTTTCTGTAGGTACTGACCCTTTGGGTTAGGGTTTCCCTTCATTTCCCGGTATATGGCTGTGCAGGCTGTCATAATTGGCCTTTTCCCTTTCAATGTGTCTTGTGGGTTCCTCTTGTTATTGTTGTCCCTATCGTTCCGTCGGTGTGCATGTTCTTCTGGCTTAACGCGGTTTTCCTTGTTACGCGTTACACATGTCTGCAGCGTCGTTCCGTTCTTTTTACAGCATATCTGGGCTTCATTCTTCCCCATATATCTTTGTGCATAACTCTTGGTTGCCTCCTTAAAATATTGCTCTGCTGGGGTCGTTTTTACAAAACTTCGAATTTTTACGTAAAGCTTCTGGAGCAATTCGCTAAATGTCCAAAGTCGTCCGTTCAAGTTCATTTTCATTTCATGTTCGTATTTTGCCATTTGTAGGCCCTGTGTAAAATATTTCCGTCTAATTTTACTTTTATGTGCCCCTATTCCCTCCCTTTTCTGTAGGTAAGCCCCTTTTGGGTTAGGGTTTCCCCTTGTTTTCCTCCATATGGCTGTACGGGTTGTTGCAGTTCGCCTATTTCCATTCAATATATCCTGTGGGTTCTTCTTGTTGTTACTATCCCCGTCATCTTGCCAGTGTGCATGTTCCCCCGACCCCGCATTCTTCTTCCTGTTACGCGTTACATTTGCCTGAAGCATCATCCCGTCCTTACAGCCATATATCTGGACCTCATTCTTTTCAATATGTCTTTGTGTTTGACCCTCAGTTGTCTCCTTGAAATATTGCTCTGTCAGAGCTGTTTTTACAGAACTTCGTATTTTAACGTAGAGCTCCTGGAGCAATTCGCTAAATGCCGTAATTTGCCGGTTGCTCCTGAAAGTGTGAATATTGTCTGCCATTTTGCAATAAAGTCCCCATAGTAACTTTCCTGTCAGGCTGACCATTGCCTTCACCCTCTGGGGCTGGTTTGTGCTTATTTTCCTTAGGGTAGGCTTAGGGTTCCCCTCTTGTTCTAGTGGGAGTTCCTGAATGTGTTCTCTGCTGCTTACCTCCCTTGTGCATGGGGAACTGGCCTCGGGTGACCTGCTTGTTGCTTTAATTCTGTTTACTGTCTCATAGTGTATTTTATTGCAAGTGCAGCTACTTAATGTTATTGTATGTTTTATGTTATTTTTTGCAGCTCTTGTGCCAGGTGTGTCCGCCCTTTCCCTATGTTGTGTTGAGTTTGATGCTGCTACCGTGTCAGCAGTGTGGTGGCAGTTGGTGCCTGTGTTATTGCTAGCCCTTTCACACTTGTGTCTAGTCGTGGGCTTTGCAGCCTGGGTTCCGATCGGCACTGTGCAGGAGTATGGGCACGATGCACTTTTACCAGCAGCAGGTTTGGATTTAGCAGAGTTACTTTTTACTTCAGGTTTTTGTTTAACCAGGATTTTCTGGTATACAGGGCTTTTCCTAGCTTCAAAACTGTAAGGGCCTATACAGGATGTGGCCTCCGCCAGGCTGTTTCTGTCAGCTCCTAGAGCGTTGGCTTCGGTGGGAGCGAGGCTCTGCCAGCTGTTGTTCCAGTTGCTCCAGTTTCTTCCTTTCGTCTGCCTTGGCCTGCGATGCATACAGGAGCCCAGCCAGTACTTATTCAGCTGATTTCCCTTCCTCTTGTGCTGTGTTCGGGCTGGTTCAGTGACGCAAGTGGTGGGGTTCCACTTTTCGTCTTGTGCCTGATTTCGGAGCCGATGCCCAAACTTTTTAGTCAGATTGTGTGTCCCTGTGCTGTTACCCTCAACGCCATATGCGAGGGGTCCTTTATCCCGTGAGGATGATTTTTCCCCGAGGAAGCTTACCCGTGCTTTTTGCAGGCGTTTGAGCTCCGACAGCGTCTCTTCGTCGATCTCCATACCTCCGTCGCTGTCAGATGGCTCGCTCGCTTCCCTTGGCCGGCGTAGATTTTTCTTTGCCGGCTCGGGGGTGCGGTGCCCTTTCAGCAACTTGGCCAGCGCGTTGTTGGAGTTGCTGAAGGACGTTAATATTTCGCTGGAGATTCCAATATGCTGCTTCTGGAACACTCGGTTCTCCTCAGTGAGGTCGATCACGGAGTCCTTGACCTCGTCAACCTTGCTGGAGACGTTGTTCGTGGCCTCAACGCTGTCCGTGAAGCCGCTCTTGCACGTGCCCTCGAGCTTCTCCACGGCCTTGCGGAGCTCGTTGATGGCCTCGTCACCGGCCCCGCCCTTCGCAGCTTTCGCCCACTGGTTGGAGAGCTTGCTCTCCAGCGCTTGCACGATGTCCTCCGTCTGCTGCGCCCCTGCTGCTGGTGGCGCTGCCTTCCCTCTTCTGCCTTTAAACTTATCTCCCGTGCGAGAAAAGTCAGAGTGCTGGAGGAGGTAGGACCGGGATTTATTGGGGAGAGAGAGACGGACCGTACGTCTGTCCTGCTTCCCCAGCCACTCATACGCCGCTTCGCTGGCTAGCCCAGTGAAAAGATTGCCGCTTTTTGTGATTCTTACCCGCATATACGTTTCCGGCTTCGCTGGGTCAGTCCCTGGCCTCACTGTCGTCGCTGGCAGTGGCTTTAGATGTTCTGCTGCTTCGCCTAGGCCCGCCTGTGTAAACACCTCCTGGATGGCCGCGACTAAGTTCGGGAGGTCCGCGGCCAGGTCGATGGTGCTCCCCTTATCAACTACGATCACCTCTGTCTCGTCCTCGCCTCTGTTCGTTAGCGATGGTCTGATTCTCTGTACCGCGTATTCCCCGAGACCCGGGAAGGCCAGCACCTTCGACTCTATGTTGTCAGCGGCCTCCTCCGTGACCGCCACCAGCCGTATGCTGTTGGTGTGCTTCTCCATGTACGCGGGCAGTCCCCGCGCCCCTTTGATTGCTGATTCAACAGAGGGCATACTGCGCAGTTGTTTCTCCAAGTCTTTGGTCGTGTGCCCACGCAACTCTTCGCTGATTATGTGCAGCTGTCGCTCCGCGTTGCCTGTCCTGGTCTGCCTCGGATGAAATACCCGTACCCTCGGGATGCAAACGTCTGCTGCTTGGAAGTTGTCTGCCCCCAGTGGTACGCAGTGAAGAGGTAGATGTGCCAGAGATGTCGCCAGCGCAGTGATGGCATATTCACTTTTTTCAAAGGTGAGATGAAGCTCCGCTATCTTATCAGCATACCAGCGTAGCTGGGTTTCGCCGCTGCACAGAACCGGGGCAGTGTCAGGGAGGTCGTGAAAGTGTCGGATCGCCGACTCCAAGTGGCCGATGTACTGCTTCGCTGCTCTTGGTTCTTCTCGAAAAGGCCCCACCGTCACTTGCGGCCCCTTCTTGTGCATGCCAACTTCGTCCTGCTCCTCTGAGGTCAGGTCAGTACAGTTCACTACCAGCTGGTAGTGGGTTTTGCCGTGTCCTGCCGGGAGCCCGTAGATGCTCTCCAGTGGGAAGCCCCGCTGGTATTTTACTTTCCGCGTGTCCTCGTAGACAGTCATGTATTCTGCCACTGCCTCCAGCGCCGTCATATCCGCCTCCGCTTCACACGCGGCCTCAGTCAGTTTTTTCATATCTTCTCCATGCGTATCACAGAGGTCTGGCATGGTCGCTCCGCCCGGGTACGTGTCAGTTTTCTTCGCTGTTTGCGCTCTTATTTCTCTGATGAACTCCTCAGTGTTCTCCTGGTCCGCTGATCCTCGGTCTCGTTCCATGTATCTGCTCGATTTATCTTCCTGCCCCACTTGTTGGGGACTTCGTTCTCCGAATTTTCGCACATTGCCGGCTTTCATGTTGGCTAACTTAGGTTTTTCAGTTGCTGGACGTCTTGTGTCTGGCTTGTTCGTACAGGGGTTTTGGGCACTACATGCAAAGTACGGCGCTACAGACACTGGGTGGCGCACCTCGTTTCTCACCTGTGTCGCCCCATCGCCGTTGTTACCGTTGTCTTGGAGTCCTGCGAACACAGTCAGTAGGAAAATTACATTTTTAAAAATATCTATTTTTGTGCCCCGCGGCCCGGAGAGAGGTGCACGCCTCAGACGGGTTCGCGAGAAGTGCAAACCTGGACATGCATTTTACGTGCAATCGGGGTTTACCACGGAGGAGATCGACGACATCTTAACGGCGCTGGGATCCCGCCTCACCACCGGCGATCGTGTCGGGAGAGAGGAACTGGCCTACGGGCAATGGATGGTGGTGCCCGGTACCGGTAGGAAAGCAAGTTGCGCGGCCTCCGAGTCCCGCAAGGGTTGCGTGACAGCGAAGACCCACAAGCAATCCCAGCCCATCCTTTCAAAGGATGGCCCCAGGGTGGTGGTCATGGGTCGGCGCAAGGTGAATGGTCAGTGGGTAAACCACAAGTTTCAATTCTGTCTTCTCCACCAGTGTTGCGCTACGGTATTGCCCAACTACTGTGATCTACCGCCTTCACCTACGGACCTGGTTGTGGCACATGGGTTGTCACTAACTAGGGAACAACGGCTTGGAGCTGGGGCCTTGACCTTTCAAGAGCAGTAACTCAGGTACGAAAGCGACATTGTTGTTTGCATTGGCACGGTTTGTTGGGCTTTGGACTAACGTGATTGTTTTTCCACAGGTACCACACGTTGGGAAATATGCGACTGAGTGTCCAGGGAGAATGTAAAAGTTAGTTAGGGATCTTGGCGAGAAGTATGTTTTGAACCGAACTGGGGGGCCGGCCACCCGGACTTGTGGTTAGTAGTGGTCCGCGAAAGCACGTGAAAAACCAATGGAGAACGTAGTTGGTCAATGCACGAAGACGAGTAGGCGATGGGGCGAAGGGCACAAGAAAGGGTGAAGTCGTGTTAAACTCTGGAGGCAAAACATGCGCGCCGGTAACTTTGCTTTGAATATTGATTTGAAGCTTTATATTTTACGTGAATCCGTGTCCGTGTTCTTCGGTATTTAAGAGAAGTCCAGGCGCGCGTCGTAACTGGAGTTGGTGACCTAGCGGTTGTCGGCTGTTTTATGCCTGAAATAAGGGGAAAAAAGGGGCAACCCTCATAAAATAGGAACAAAGCCAACCAAAGATATTCCTGAAAGTGTAGAAAACAACTGAGGTTTTTCCAAAATTTTCAAATTTTTAAAAAACCCCCAAAAGGCCTGAAAATCATAGAAAACTAAAAAAAAATATATTGGTTCATCGATGAACCCCCAAAAAAATATTTCATGAAAGCAGACGTAAAAAGTATCATTTTGCTACCGATTTTCAAAAAAAATAAATTAGCTTAAAAATGCGTGAAATATTGTACAAGTTCAATTAAAAATTTATGTTTTCTTAACACAAAAAACCCCATAAATCTTCCTTAATTCAGGGTGAAAAAGATAATTTTTTAGTGAAAATCAGGAATATTTCTTAAACCCTAAAACAACCGGGAAATTAAATAAAATTACATTCAACTTGGGAAAATGTTAAACCCTAGATTCGGTCAAATTTTCAATTTTTTTAGGGCCTCCCCTTGTAAAACTCCCCAAAACCCAAAAAGGCCTGAAATTCATATAAAACTAGAAGAAAAAAAAAGGGGTTCATCGATGAACCCCCAAAAACATATTTCATAAAAATAAGACGTATAAAGTATCATTTTGCTACCGAGTTTCGAAAAAATTTTGAAGCTTAAAAAGGCGTAAAATTTTGTAGAACTTCAATTGAAAATTTATGTTTTCTTAACACAAAAACCCCATAAACCTTCCTTAATTCAGGCTGAAAAGATGATTTTTTTAGTGAAAATCAGGAATATTTCTTAAACCCTAAAACAACCGGAAAATCTAATAAAATAACATTCCACTCGGGAAAATCTTAAACCCTAGATTCGGTCAAATTTTCGATTTTTTTAGGGCCTCCCATTGTAAAACTCCCCAACTCCCAAAACTCCCAAACTCCCCAAATGCGTAGAATGCTTTTTATGGTCGCGTGTCAGAGGAGCTGTCCTCACACCGCACCATAGATATTCGGTGTGCCCAACCCACATGCGCCCACGGTCCACCGCACCGACCCGAAACAAACACATACATCCTACCGGCCACACCCCCTTAATATGGTCGCGTGTCAGAGGAGCTGTCCTCACACCGCACCATACGTATTCCGTGTGCCCAACCCATTTACGCCCACGGTCTGCCGCACCAACCCGAAACAGCCACAGACATCCTACCGGCCACACCCCCTTAATATGGTCGCGTGTCAGAGGAGTTGTCCTCACACCGCACCATATATATTCCGTGTGCCCAACCCACATGCGCCCACGCTCCACCGCACCGACCCAAAACAAACACATACATCCTACCGGCCACACCCCCTTTTTATGGTCGCGTGTCAGAGGAGCTGTCCTCACACCGCACCATATATATTCGATTTGCCCAACCCACATGCGCCCACGGTCTGCCGCACCGACCCAAAACAAACACATACATCCTACCGGCCACACCCCGTTATTATGGTCGCGTGTTAGAGGAGTTGTTCTCACACCGCACCATACATATTCAATGTGCCCTACAGATTTACGCCCACGGTCTGCCGCACCAACCCGAAACAGCCACACGCATCCTACCGGCCACACCCCCTTAATATGGTCGCGTGTCAGAGGAGCTGTCCTCACACCGCACCATATTTATTCCGTGTGCCCAACCCACATGCGCCCACGCTCCACCGCACCGACCCAAAACAAACACATACATCCTACCGGCAACACCCCCTTGTTATAGTCGCGTGTCAGAGGAGCTGTCCTCACACCGCACCATCGATATTCGGTGTGCCCAACCCACATGCGCCTACGGTCCACCGCACCGACCCGAAACAAACACATACATCCTACCGGCCACACCCCCTTAATATGGTCGCGTGTCAGAGGAGCTGTCCTCACACCGCACCATATATATTCCGTGTGCCCAACCCACATGCGCCCACGCTCCACCGCACCGACCCAAAACAAACACATACATCCTACCGGCAACACCCCCTTGTTATGGTCGCGTGTCAGAGGAGCTGTCCTCACACCGCACCATATATATTCGATTTGCCCAACCCACATGCGCCCACGGTCTGCCGCACCCACCCGAAACAAAGACATACATCCTACCGGCCACACCCCCTTAATATGGTCGCGTGTCAGAGGAGTTGTCCTCACACCGCACCATACGTATTCAATGTGCCCTACCCATTTACGCCCACGGTCGGCCGCACCAACCCGAAACAACCTAAAAAATTCCAGCTACCACACCCCGTTTCAACCGAGCCACGGGTCCGGGGGCGCGCCTCGAGCCTTGAATAACAAGGACACGCGCACGCCTCTCCTAACCCACCGGCTGGGATCCTCACCTACCCCGACCGAAAATGCAATGATGACGAGTAGCCACGGGTACAGGGGGCGCGCAGCGAGCCTTGAATCAGGCCACGCGCACGCCGCTCCCGACCCACCGGCACCTCGTCGAGAGCCACGCTTGTACACACGTCTCTTTTTAATAGGAAACCTCCGACGGCGGACCGTATTTTAAGATAAGCAAGCAGGTTCCTAAAGCAAATCACAAAGCCACAGAAAACTCACCGTCGGTTCTGCAGGCTCTTCAGGAGCGCCGCCTTCTTCACCCGCGGGCTCCTCGTTGACATCCTCGGTCAGGTCCAACACGTCTGCTGCAGCACCGGCTTGGGCAGCTTGCCCCACAACCTGCACATCCGATAACCCGACTGTGTGGGGGGGGGAACAAACGCAAAACACGCCCAACGAAAAACGTCGGTCTAAGACCATGCTGTTTCACAAAATTTAAACTGAAGCTCGCACCGGTGGAACTCCCCCGCCGTTGGAGCGTCCCGCCGCAGCAAGAAGTCTTGCTGCGCGATTGCTACCAGACGCACGTGCGGGAGGAGAAGACGCCATGTTTATTATATATCCAAACTTCAAATTTTCTACTAGGGCGGAAAGGGAAGGTGGTCGAAAAACCTTCTCTTTCGATAGAAAGAATAAGCCCCGCCCGCCGCAGTTTAAACCCTCGCCTGATTTGAAATCGAGTGTTCCAAGTATTTATCATATACAGTATATATGTCACATGCATGGGTATGATGACGATCGTGATCTTGATTGGACTACACCACTGACAGGCTTTCCCCATTCACGACATTCCCTGACATATTTATAGTGCACGCGAGCCTTCGCGAATCAGGTTGCCACAAACTTTTATACCTCGACTGATTCAGTGGGTATAATTACTCATCGTCGACTGCAAGACAAATCTTTGGCCTTTTACAAACCCAGCCTCTTCGAGTCATATCTCCTGGCATCGCGCCAGTCATTCTGGGGCTCTCGCGTGAACCCTGGGGCATCCAGAAGCGGGCTTGGTGACATTCCTATGTCATCGGGTATATAATTCTACCGATTTATACCGACTTAAGCAAACTTAAGCAAACTTAAGCAAACTTAAGAAAACTTAAGCAAACTTAAGAAAACTTAAGCAAACTTAAGAAAACTTAAGCAAAAACCTTGTTCTAGTGATGGGTCGGGAGTTGCGTGTTAAGAGGGCTGTTAGCACTCTCTACGCGCCCCCAGGTCCCGCGACGGGTGGTGGCATCAAGCCGATGGGTCGGGAGTTGCGTGTTAAGAGGGCTGTTAGCACTCCCTACGCGCCCCCGGACCCGTGGCGTCACCGTGGTACGGTGTGTATGGAAGTCGCATGGGTTAGTGCGCAGGCTGTTGGTGACGGCTGCGATGTGGGGACAGCTCCCTGGATGGACACGCGCCTGATCCTTAGAGGCTGCATGTGATAGTGGGCGGTACCGTATTATGGGCGACGGTGTGCATGGTGGGCAGGCGCCCGGTTGTAGAAGGTTGCTTGGGATGTTCATTATGTGGGGACAGCTCCCTGGATGGACACGCGCCTGATCCTTAGAGGCTGCATGTGATAGTGGGCGGTACCGTATTATGGGCGACGGTGTGCATGGTGGGCAGGCGCCCGGGTGTAGAAGGTTGGGATGTTCATTATGTGGGGACAGCTCCCCGGACACGCGCCTGTAACCCGAGTTGTGTTTTGTGGTGGGTTGTTGTGGATGCCCATGGGTCGGGAGTTGCGTGTTAAGAGGGCTGTTAGCACTCTCTACGCGCCCCCAGATCCCGCGACGGGTGGTGGCATCAAGCCGATGGGTCGGGCGTTGCGTGTTAAGAGGGCTGTTAGCACTCCCTACGCGCCCCCGGACCCGTGGCGTCACCGAGGTACGGTGTGGGTTGCGGTGTGTATGGTAGCCGCATGGGAAGTGCGCAGTCTGTTGGTGACGGCTGCGATGTGGGGACAGCTCCCTGGACACGCGCCCGAACCTTAGGGGCTCCATGTGATGGTGGGCGGTACCGTATGGGCGACGGTGTGCATGGTGGGAAGGCGCCCGGTTGTAGAAGGTTGGGATGTTCAATATGTGGGGACAGCTCTCCGAGCACGCGCCTGTAACCCGAGGTATGTTTTGTGGCGGGTTGTTGTGGATGCCCATGGGTCGGGAGTTGCGTGTTAAGAGGGCTGTTAGCACTCTCTACGCGCCCCCAGATCCCGCGACGGGTGGTGGCATCAAGCCGATGGGTCGGGCGTTGCGTGTTAAGAGGGCTGTTAGCACTCCCTACGCGCCCCCGGACCCGTGGCGTCACCGAGGTACGGTGTGTATGGAAGTCGCATGGGTTAGTGCGCAGGCTGTTGGTGACGGCTGCGATGTGGGGACAGCTCCCTGGATGGACACGCGCCTGATCCTTAGGGGCTGCATGTGATAGTGGGCGGTACCGTATTATGGGCGACGGTGTGCATGGTGGGCAGGCGCCCGGTTGTGGAAGGTTGCTTGGGATGTTCAATATGTGGGGACAGCTCCCCGAGCACGCGCCTGTAACCCGAGGTGTGTTTTGTGGCGGGTTGTTGTGGATGCCCACGGGTCGGGAGTTGCGTGTTAAGAGGGCTGTTAGCACTCTCTACGTGCCCCCAGATCCCGCGACGGGTGGTGGCATCAAGCCGATGGGTCGGGCGTTGCGTGTTAAGAGGGCTGTTAGCACTCCCTACGCGCCCCCGGACCCGTGGCGTCACCGAGGTACGGTGTGTATGGAAGTCGCATGGGTTAGTGCGCGGGCTGTTGGTGACGGCTGCGATGTGGGGACAGCTCCCCGGACACGCGCCTGATCCTTAGGGGCTCCATGTGATAGTGGGCGGTACCGTATTATGGGCGACGGTGTGCATGGTGGGCAGGCACCCGGTTGTAGAAGGTTGGTTGGGATGTTCAATATGTGGGGACAGCTCCCCGA
>LGRX02002807.1:0-12287 GCA_001247695.2 Cymbomonas tetramitiformis | reverse complement strand
GGGCAGACGATCGCGGCAGGAGGAGGGGAGGCAGCGGGGGAGGCGATGGAGGCAGGACCATCCTGTAGAGGAGCCTGGGGACGAGGCTCCTGCTGCACCTTCCAAGCTTTCCCTGCTTTACCCTCCAGATTGGCAAGTGCAGTTGGAGGAAGCCGGTTTTTTCGTCGCGCATATGGAAGATGCAGCGGACCTGGACAGCGTACACGAGGAGTTTCACAAAGGGTACCTGACGAAAAACGTGAAGCAGAACTTCATGAAGTGCTACGAGAAAGGGGTGAAGATTCACTCCACACCGGACGATCACCGTTTCATTGTCAACGTGGAGGAGAAGACAGGGTTGATGAAACGGGTGGAGGCGGTGGGGGGGGGATGTGCTAGGAAAGCTGGGGGAGGTGGAAAGCAGGGAGCTGGAGATGCGGTCTGGGAACATGGCACGGACATGCCTCATCATGACGCACTGCGGAGCGGAGCGGCAAGGGAGGCCCTACGACGAGGGGGAGTTCGGAGTGCTCATGGTGTACTTGGAGGAGTACCAGTTTGTGGTGTACCCTGGGTCGCACAAGGTGAAGGCGGGGCAATACCATCACATGAGGGCAGGGGGTTGGCGGGGGTACTGTAACAATGTTCTTAAATGCGAGGAGTGTGCTGGTGTTTCATGGGAGGTTGGTGCATACCGGGGCGGGGTTTAAGCACACGGGGTGGCCGCGCTGGGCCGTGCACTTTTACATCGACTTGGTGGGAGCGAAGCCGCCGGGAGAACGTGACGTTTCCGGTACGTGAGATGGCCTCTCTGCTCTCGCGAATCTGCCCCGTGGACTCACGGGCGCTGCTGCCTAATCCGCCGATGATAAAATACTACTTTCAAGCATTGTATGAGGAGGTGATCTACTGCGAGGCGATTAAGTGTCCGTCGCCCACGATCGCCTAGACACTCCATGAGAAGGTGTCCCTGCGGAATAGTCTTCGGGGGGATATGGCGTTTGGGAGGGTGGTGACGCACGAGAAGCACCCGAACAAGTGCTGGATTGCGGGCCCCGCGGTGAAACCTGGGAAACCGAACAACGGGGTGGCTTGTTGGGTGTATGGCCCGTGGAATCTGGAGGGGGCGGAGGCAGGAGAGCGTCGTTTGGTGCTGTTTCGCGTGAGCAGCCTCACGGCGAAAGGCGGGAAAAGGGTGCAGAACATCATCGCGTAGGAGGCAAGGGAGGACGCAGGGGATCTTCTGCAAGAATCCTGCGGGAGGTTTCACGAGGCGCACAAGGCGGGGACTTTCGCGCAGGTCGCAAGTTTCAATCACCGCAAGAAGAAGGAAGATGCCATGCTGGAGGTGAGCTGAAGCCCGTGTATGGGGGCCCAGCGGATGCCGTCTCGGAAACAGGTGCTGCGGCGAAGGCGGCGGCCAAGGCCGCGGCCGGAAAGCGAGAGAAGATGGCGAGGCAGCAGGCGGCGGCGAAGGAGGCAGCCACAAAGAAGGATGCGGCGGGCAAGAAAGCAGCGGAGGCAGCCAAGGTTGCAGCGAAGAAGGCAGCGCAGGCGAAGAAAGGTCCCACGAAGTTCAAACGCGCGATTCAGATACCCAACTAAAATCCTCTAGCCCCGCGCACGCAAAATGGCCTGCTCGGGCCCCAGAAACAGCCATTTTGGCCCCCGGCGAGCACCCAAATTGAAATTTCTCATCATTTCTTCCACGAAGTGTTCCACGAAGTGTTCCACGAAGGTTCGTGATGGTCCTTGAAAGGTCCCACGAAGTTCAAACGCGCGGTTCAGATACCTAACTGAAATCCTCTAGCCCCGCGCACGCAAAATGGCCTGCTCAGGCCCCAGAAACAGCCATTTTGGCCCCCGGCGAGCACCCAAATTGAAATTTCTCATCATTTCTTCCACTAAGTTGCCCGTGATGGTCCTTGAAAGGTCCCACGAAGTTCAAACGCGCGATTCGGATACCTAACTGAAATCCTCTAGCCCCGCGCACGCAAAATGGCCTGCTCAGGCCCCAGAAACAGCCATTTTGGCCCCCGGCGAGCACCCAAATTGAAATTTCTCATCATTTCTTCCACTAAGTTGCCCGTGATGGTCCTTGAAAGGTCCCACGAAGTTCAAACGCGCGATTCGGATACCTAACTGAAATCCTCTAGCACCCGCGCACTCAAAATGGCCTGCTCAGGCCCCAGAAACAGCCATTTTGGCCCCCGGCGAGCACCCAAATTGAAATTTCTCATCATTTCTTCCACTAAGTTGCCCGTGATGGTCCTTGAAAGGTCCCACGAAGTTCAAACGCGCGATTTGGTCACCTAACTGAAATCCTCTAGCACCCGCGCACTCAAAATGGCCTGCTCAGGCCCCAGAAACAGCCATTTTGGCCCCCGGCGAGCACCCAAATTGAAATTTCTCATCATTTCTTCCACTAAGTTGCCCGTGATGGTCCTTGAAAGGTCCCACGAAGTTCAAACGCGCGATTCGGTCACCTAACTGAAATCCTCCAGCACCCGCGCACTCAAAATGGCCTGCGCTCAGGCCCCAGAAACAGCCATTTTGGCCCCCGGCGAGCACCCAAATTGAAATTTCTCATCATTTCTTCCACTAAGTTGCCCGTGATGGTCCTTGAAAGGTCCCACGAAAATCAAACGCGCGTTTCAGATACCTAACTGAAATCCTCTAGCCCCGCGCACGCAAAATGGCCTGCTCAGGCCCCAGAAACAGCCATTTTGGCCCCCGGCGAGCACCCAAATTGAAATTTCTCATCATTTCTTCCACTAAGTTGCCCGTGATGGTCCTTGAAAGGTCCCACGAAGTTCAAACGCGCGATTCGGATACCTAACTGAAATCCTCTAGCACCCGCGCACTCAAAATGGCCTGCTCAGGCCCCAGAAACAGCCATTTTGGCCCCCGGCGAGCACCCAAATTGAAATTTCTCATCATTTCTTCCACTAAGTTGCCCGTGATGGTCCTTGAAAGGTCCCACGAAGTTCAAACGCGCGATTCGGTCACCTAACTGAAATCCTCTAGCCCCCTCGCACTCAAAATGGCCCGAAAACAGCGTTTTTGCCCCCCGGCGAGCACCAAAAAATTTTTTTTTCAAATATTTTCCCTCACGGGGTCTTATTATTGCCCTAATAAGGCCTAGTAACTCTCCAAACATCGGAAAACCTCCATTTAGTTCGATTATGCATTTCCTTGCCGAACTATTTGCGACGGCTCAGCTGTGTCTGCTCCAACCGCGCTGGATCGGTCTCTGACCGCAGTGGAGGTTCACGTTCCTGCTCGGACGCGTCTCTGCGAGGCGGAGGTCCACGTTCCTGCTCGGGTGCGTCTCTGTGGGGCGAAGGGTCTGGATCTGACGGGGGCTGCTGATCACTAGTACTCCGCGGCTGATACTGTGGCGTTGTCACATCGGGCGTGGGAATGATGGGCAGCTGAGCTAAGGCTCCTGTCCAGGGGGGTTTAGTGCACTCCTGACAAAGAGGCACCTGCACACAGGTCCGGTTGGAACCCAACATCACATCCCAGATTAATCCAGGAGTGACCCGGATCTGGCCCTCGGGCGATCGCAGTAAGCGACCACACCGGACACACCCTGCGCCTTCGGGTACCGGGTGACCTGTGTCGCTGATGAGCTGCATCACTGGACCGGGCAGGGTCTCGCGAACTCTATGGTTCTTTGCGTGCCCATAACTCACAGCTAAGTTGGAATACTTTGCTGCAATGGCGGTAGCTTCTTCTACCCCCGAGTTGAGCACCCTCACGTGGTCCCGGATACCTTGTTCCACAGTGATAGGCACTGAAGGGTATCTCCACTCCTCCAAGGCTGCTGTCTCCGAGCCCGAAGGTTGTGCTGAGGATACTGAACTCGACACTCCTCCTCCTGTCCCCGAGGTCTGCGCTGTGCTGGCTCCAGTGTGGTTATGCACCGCCAATTGCCATGCCTCATCCTCACTCAGCGTTGGATGTAGGGCTTTGGTGTGTTCGTACCACACCAAGTCTGTGTCCTTCGGTGTGGGGGAACGCACTGGCAACGGGTGAGGGGTACTCCTCTCCTGCAGCACTGTCCTCTGGGCAGCCATCATAGCTTCCCACCCCTCTTGCTCCCAGTGCACGTCTTCCCCTGCGGCCTTCGCACTGGCTATAGCCCGCTGTCTCTCCGCAGGCAGACACTCGAAGGCCTGGTCTCTAAGAGCCTTGTCCTTCAGCAGGGTTTTCACCGCCATCTCTGGCGTCAGGGAGTGGTTCTCCTCAGCCGCTACAGCAGCCCTAGCCTTTCCCTTCTCCTCAGCAGTGAACTTGCTTCGCTTCTTGGGCTTCTTGGACTTCTTCTTCTTCTTCTTGAATCTTCGCCGCCCTCTGCTCCGCTCTCCACTGTCGTCACTGCTGCTGCTGCGGTATCTGCGCTCCCGCTCTGGCGATACTGATTTCTCACTGAGCGACGATTCGCTACCGCTGCTGCTGCTGGGATCATCCTCAGGGGACCCCCGCTGGGCCGGCTGGCTGTTGCTGGGTGCTGCCACCAATGATGCTGACTGATCTGACGGAACCTCAGGGAGCACAGCAAACCTGTTGCTCTGAGCTGGGTGCTCATCTCGTCGGTTCAGAGGTCGTGCTCGTCCGAAGTTAATTCCCGCAAAGAACTTAATGGGAATTCCTCCTTCGTGTCTGAGAGCCCCATGTCTCAACATGCGAGCGTACTCCCTCGAGCTCACTTGGTCCTTCAGGTCCTGCAGATTTGTCACAGTGGCTGCGTACAACTGCAAACGGCCAGGCTGGGTACGTGGTTCATTATTAAACCAACGTACGAGTGTCTCTCTCTCCTTCCTGGTAGCTGCTATCAACTGCAGCCGAACTGGGGTGCTCCGCTGAGATCCAGCGCTCTCCCCACTATGGTCACTCCAGAGGGAATTGTCGTCCTCAGTCCACTTCAGTATCCTCACCTTCTGATCTGGCCCTTTCCTTCTATGAACTCTACCGAGAACATCTTGCTCAGACAATCTTCCTGGGCCTTTATGCTGGGGTCTGGTAAAAGATCGGGATGACATACTGGCTGCAGGTGCTGAGGTTGAGCCACTGACGGGTGCAACTGGGTCCGGTTTGTGAACTGGCAAGTCCGCAGGCTGTAACCCATGTGTCTCTCTCAGCTGTCTGACCGAACGCACTCCTGCTTGCAGTTGCGATCCATGAGCCTCCAATGCAGTCACTAAGCCTGGATTGACTAGGTCACCTGACGCTGGCATCGGTGCTGGAGGGTTACCGGGTGCTGGCAGCTGGGGAAACACATCCACGTAACTGAGCTGAGCAGCGCTCGTGTGAGCCGCTGGAACGACACCCACATGGACTACCGGGGCAGCGCTTGCCAAGGTTGCTGGGGCAGCGCCTGCGTGAGCGGCTGGGGCGACGCTCGCGTGAGCCGCTGGGGCAGCGCCTGCGTGGGCCGCTGGAACCGCGCCTGCGTGCGCAGTCGGGGCAGCGCCTGCGTGGGTTGCTGGGGCAGCGCCTGCGTGAGCGGCTGGGGCGACGCTTGCGTGAGCCGCTGGGGCAGCGCCTGCGTGGGCCGCTGGGACCGCGCCCGCGTGCGCAGTCGGGGCAGCGCCTGCGTGGGCTGCTGGGGCAGCGCCTGCGTGAGCGGCTGGGGCAGCGCCTGCGTGAGCGGCTGGGGCGACGCTTGCGTGAGCCGCTGGGGCAGCGCCTGCGTGGGCCGCTGGGACAGCGCTTGCTTGGGCGGCTGAGGCAGAACCTGCATGGCCCGCTGAAGCAACGTTTACTGCTGGCTGTGCTAGTGGCGCATTCACGGCAGCGGGAGAGCTAGCTGCTCGTGACGCTCGCTCAGTCGTTGCCTGTGCCAGTCGCCGCAACATCCCGACGCTTGCCGCCCGTTCTTCAGTTGTCGGCCCCCCTGGCGTTGCTACCGCTACGCTGGCCCCTGTCGCTGGTGTCGCAGAATTTTGGCCAGGGCCTCCGGCGGCCCCTGTTGCCATGGGGACCCGATCCCCCATCGTCGGGCAAGACACTGCTGCGCTGGCCCCTGTCACTGACGTCGCAGAAAATTGGCCAGGGCCTCCGGCGGCCCTTGTTGCCATGGGGACCCGATCCCCCATCGTCGGGCAAGACACCGCTGCGCTGGCCCCTGTCACTGACGTCGCAGAAAATTGGCCAGGGCCTCCGGCGGCCCTTGTTGCCATGGGGACCCGATCCCCCATCGTCGGGCAAGACACCGCTGCGCTGGCCGCTGTTACTGACGTCGCAGAAAATTGGCCAGGGCCTCCGGCGGCCCCTGTTGCCATGGGGACCCAATCCCCCATCTTTGGGCAAGACACCGCATCGCTGGCCTCTGTTACTGACGTCGCAGAAAATTGGCCAGGGCCTCCGGCGGCCCCTGTTGCCATGGGGACCCAATCCCCCATCTTTGGGCAAGAAGTGGTAGGCGCAGGTCCCGAAGTCGATAACGCAGACAAAATCGCTGGGTCAGGAGCACCGCCCTGCGTAACGTCAGTAAAGAACACTGCAGGAGATACTGTGCAGGAACCAGCGCTGAGCTGTGAAGCCAGCGGCAAGGGTCCTATTGGCGTTGGTTCTCCTCCCCCCCTCAGGGCTGGTAGATCCTGCAGGGTTGACAGGGCCCGGGTGCAAGGGTGCCTGTCCAGAAGCAGCAAGGAAAGCAGGTGTAGAGGAAGGCAGCACCGGTTCAGGTGTGAAGGCACCGAAGGGAACCGATGACACGGGTCTCACTGCCACGGAAGCAACCGGCACCTGCGTTTGCCATAGCGATCTCGGCTGCAGTTGGTGTTGGTGCGGTTGCTGCTGCTGCCAAAGCAGTTGTCGTTGCACTTCCAGTTGCTGCCGGTGCACGAATTGCTGAAACTCCAGCTGTTGTGACGTTTGCGGTTGCAATTGCGACTGGCTCACAAATTGCTGTTGTGGAAAAATCTGCTGTTGCGGCGTCTGCGGGTGCAATTGCGGCTGGCCCACAAATTGCTGCTGCGGTGTCATCATCAACCTGGCGTCGAAAGCAGCACCCGGAGGGTACGCAGCAAATTGTCCGCTGTAGTCGTACGGAAACGGCGGAAAACCAGCTGTGTGTTGTACGGCAGACGGCGGGACCCCAAAGTGGGCGCCCAATTCCGACACTGCTGGCCCGAAAGACGTCACCGGTCGCGGAGATACGCTCGCACCAGTGACGGGCTGTTGTGCTCCGTAGTCATTCATCATCATTACGGTACGGCAGACGCGTTTTGGCGATAATTTCGGCTAAAATACGTTTAATTACCGGTACAAACCGCCGGCAAAAATAAATCCTGCGGAAAGATTGTCCAGAAAAGAAGATTTCTTCCGTAACAAAACGCAGCTGCTGTCGATCACGCTCTCAACCTTGCGCACGGAAACGGTAGCAAGGAGGAGGCGTCGGTAGTCGTTAATTTCCGTACGATTTCGCCACTAGGGGGCAAATTGCGCAGGAAGATCACCGCACGAAGGGAAGGGCACCAAAATACGGTGCTGAGCTCGTAGTTCAAGTACTGCCGTACGGTGTCTGTCGCGTCAAGAATTGTCAAGACTTGCCCAGCGAGAATTCGCCGATTTAAACTGAAATTCCACCGGCTTGCGGAAAGGTCGCCGGAGAAATTCACACGCTGGCACGAGACAATTTCTGAAGGCGTGCAGTCGTCATCATTATGCGGGAACAAGTCGAGATAATTAACAGATACGTAGTGTTCTTATGAGAACAAGTCGTGCTTTGGTTGAGGCACGATTTCGTTTCAGGGCAAAATTCCAACCGCGCGAAGAATCCTGCGGAAAGGTCGCTCAGAGAAGGAAAGTTGGCCCAGCGGCAAACTGCACAGTCGTAATTATGCGGCACAGGTCGGTACGATATGCATATATAGTGTGTTCTCAGAGGAACAGGTCGTGCTTTGGTTGAGGCACGACACCTTCGCCCAAAGGCGGAAGATTCAGGCTAAAATTGTGTTTGTACAACGCGTTGTGGAACGCAGATACTAACGGAAGTCGTGAACCACGACCACGCTGATACCAGTTGTTCGGTTGTGAGGACTGAACCAGTCTCACAAGGGTGCAAGTAACACTTACATGGAATATGGTACAGGGACCATAGGTTGATATCGGAATACTTTGTATACTGTCGGATATTTCTTTATACTTAGATGAACTTTCACTGTTTGAAGTTACAAGACACAAGAGTTCAGTGCCAATGTGTAACTAATTCAAAAACTGACATGAGAGCTTGTTCAGCTCTTTAAGTAGTAACATGTCGACTCGAATTCCCTCAGATCTCATCCGAATTCGACAGTCACATGCTCAGTCACTTCATGTTCACATATCCTCTGACAGGTCTTGTCATTTGGTCCTTGGGCTGTAGCTGCCAGTCATACAGTGATCTCTGCTCTGAATTACTGAATAGTCATAGATCTGATGATGTGGCAAGATCTGGGACTCTCCTGGTTTCCCTCCAGATCTGTGTGGCTGTTTGAATATAAAATGGTTCCCCCCCCCATTTCTGGAATGGTTTCCCACCAATTCTCTCAACCTGATCTGCTGTGGTTGCAGATGTTCAAAAAGTCACAAGCTGTCAGTCACCCTTGTCATACCTCGCGGTCATACTGGTGACTGTCACTGGTGCTGTCACTCGTCATTCAGACACGACTGTCTCTCGTCTGACTCGCGATACACCCTAGTACAGCTATGCAGGATGTGAAAAAGGGGGCAGCAGAACGCGCAGCGCACCAGGTTGACGAAACTTTGAGGTGCCACTGGATGAGATGCCAGACGGCGTGGTCGACAGTTCCGCAGCCCGGTGTGCAGCCGCTGCCTGCGTGAGCGACCTGGGGGTGGTCGATTTCAGCAAGCACGGGCATGTGCGGGCTGGTACCATCAAGACCCGCGCCTATCACTTGAACAAGGATTCTAACTAAAATTCACTAAGTTTTACTAAAAAATCGAGAATGGTCCTAAAGTGCCAAAATGCCCCCTAAAGCTGGGTAATTGGGATTTGGTGTCCTAAATACGCCCCTAAAAGCCGCGGAGACAGGCGAGAATCTGAGATCGAGAGCCTAAACGCTTGTATAAATTTAAAGAAAGGCTAATCGATGTGTATAAATTGCGAGAACATGGGGGAAGGCATACAGTCGCGGTATAAATGATAGAAATTCCATGGCAAGCAGGTGATGAGTGCATGAATATAAACTAAGATAATAAGATAGCGAAATCGCATGCATGGCCATGGCCGTCATCACGACGAGTCGATGGCGCTTGCGATCGATTGCGCACGATGATGATATGCAAGGCGAGATATCCCGCCTGTTGCCTGCGCCACACCAAGTCGTGTTTGTCTTGAAGTTCTTTACAATTTGAAAAACGAGCGGTTGACTCTCGCAAGAGAGTAAAAAAAAAACAGCAAGCTGCAATGGAGAAAACGGGAGATAGCGGTCCTTCCTCGAAGAGGCAAAGGACCTTGCAGGTTTGGAACAGATTACGCTTGTAGCCCTACCGGCTGTTAGCTTGCTATTTAGTCAGCAGTGGTGTTTTCCTTGATTAGGTTCATAGGCATGCATGTGTTTACGTTGGCGATTGCTCGCAGGATGGACCTGTGGGAGGCGTGCAGTCCGCGTCGCGTGGCGCAGCGTTGCTTGGGGTGGCCATGCGAGTCCCTGAAGGGCAGGTGGGTTACCTCTAGGTGTTCGACATGCGTGTATTGTTTATAGGGAAAATGCGTATTGGCCAGTTTGTTAATATTCGACGGTGTCGCAGGTGGGTGCTTCTGCGCGGGCGGTGATGCCCTCCAGGAGCGTCGGCGGCAGCATCATGCATCGTGCTGCTGCTGCACCCCAGGGCCCTGCGGTAAGTGTTCTTGGACCGTTGACATTTCCGTGTCACTCCTCCCGTGACTCAGCTGCCTGCTCTTTCGCTCTAGGAACGTGAACATCTTGGAGCGGGTATGTTCGTTTTTGGGGGGGAATATTTGTATACAGCATGCTGACGCCGGATCTTTGTACCTTATGCACATACTTGTCTAAAAAGTGCCCCACGCCGCCTCACGGTATAAATTGCGCCTCATACCACCGCATCACACCACCTCACGGTCTGGAGCATGCCTCACACAGCCTGCTGCAGTGCGCGCCAGCGGGTATGGAGGTCGACCGCGGTATGCGCCCCAGGGGCCTGCGGTAAGTGTTCTTGGACCGTTGACATTCCCGAGTCACTCCTTCCGTAACTCAGCTGCCTGATTTTTCCATGTAGGAACGTGAACATCTTGGAGCGGGTATGATCGTTCTTTGTGCGGGGAATATTTGTGTAGAGCATGCTCGCGCCGGATCTTTGTACCTTATGCACATACTTGTCTAAAAAGTGCTCCACGCGGCCTCACGGTCTAAATTGCGCCTCATACCGCCGCATCACACCACCTCACGGTCTGGAGCGTGCCTCACACAGGCTGCTGCAGTGCGCCCCGGTGGGCATGGTGGTGGAGCTGCTGCTGCACCCCAGGGGCCTGCGGTAAGTGGTCTTGGACCGTTGACATTTCCGAGTCACTCCTCCCGTAACTCAGCTGCCTGCTTTTTCCATGTACAAACGTGAACATCTTGGAGCCCACACAACCTCACGGTCCGCAGCATGCCTCACGTGGCACACGGTCTGTGCTCTGCAGGAGGCTGCCCCTGCGCAGGAGGCGGGGGAGGTGGAGGGTGTCTCCCAAGCTGACCTGGTGCGCTTCTCTGCCTGCTAACCACGTCCAAACTGTTTCTTAAGCATAAGAGCTTCAGAGGGTGTGCCGGAATCACCATTGGTGATCTGCTTGTGTGGGGCGCCTGGTGGAAGTAGTACAGTTAGGAGGCGTGTTCAGATGTGAGACGACTTGAGCCAAGCGTGCGCGTGTTTACCACGGGCATGTCTTTTGGCTCGTCGTGCTATGCGCGCCAGGTCTCCTATGACTCGAAGTCCTCCACGGTGACTGACTCCGCGCACCTATGATGCGAAGTCCTCCACGGTGACTGACTCCGCGCACCTATGACTCGAAGTCCTCCACGGTGACTGACTCCGCGCACCTAAGACTCGAAGTCCACCACCGTGACTGACTCCGCGCACCTATGATTCGAAGTCCTCCACGGTGGCTGACTCTGCGCACCTATGATTCGAAGTCCTCCACGGTGACTGACTGACATCGCGCACCTATGATGCGAAGTCCTCCACGGTGACTGACTCCAGGTCTGGTTTTCGTCTTCGGTGTGAGGCCGATGGTGCCATGGTGTCCCCTCAACGGGCGCGCAGGACTTGAGCCAAGCGTGCGCGTGTTTACCACGGGCATGTCTCTTGGCTCGTCGTGCTATGCGCGCCAGGTCTCCAGTCCGTCTTTGGTGTAAGGCCGATCGTGCCATGGTGTCCCCTTAACAGGGTTGTCGACTTGAGCCAAGCGTGCGCGTGTTTACCACTGGCATGTCTCTTGGCTCGTCGTGCAATGGTGTATGGTCGGGTCAGACAAGGTGGGGTAGAGTTGTAGACAACGTCGGGTTGGTGGGCGTTCGGCTCACGCACGTCATGCGCAGGCGCACCCTCTAGTTTACCCGCGCCAGCTCTGCACGCATGGGATCACACCCAGCCTGTGTACGCAGCTCGTGGGAGGGGCGGATGATGTGAGGTCATGGGAGGGAGAGTCGTTTGTCGTGTGGCCGTCCAGTTGGAGGGAGGTGTGGTCTTGTAGACAAGGTCGGGTTGGTGGGCGTTCGGCTCACGCACGTCATGCGCATGCGCACCCTCTAGTGTACCCGCGCCAGCTCTGCACGCATGGGATCACACCCAGCCTGTGTACGCAGCCCGTGGGAGGGGCGGATGATGTGAGGTCATGGGAGGAAGAGTCGTTTGTCGTGTGGCCATTCAGTTGTAGGGGGGTGTAGAGTTGTAGACAAGGTCGGGGTGGTGGGCGTTCGGCTCACGCACGTCATGCGCAGGCGCACCCTCTAGTGTACCCGCGCTAGCTCTGCACGCATGGGATCACACCCAGCCTGTGTACGCAGCTCGTGGGAGGGGCGGATGATGTGAGGTCATGGGAGGGAGAGTCGTTTGTCGTGTGGCCGTTCAGTTGTAGGGGGGTGTAGAGTTGTAGACAAGGTCGGGTTCGTGGGCGTTCGGCTCACGCACGTCATGCGCAGGCGCACCCTCTAGTTTACCCGCGCCAGCTCTGCACGCATGGGATCACACCCAGCCTGTGTACGCAGCTCGTGGGAGGGGCGGATGATGTGAGGTCATGGGAGGGAGAGTCGTTTGTCGTGTGGCCGTCTAGTTGGAGGGGGTGTAGAGTT
>LGRX02002806.1:0-19941 GCA_001247695.2 Cymbomonas tetramitiformis | reverse complement strand
CTGACCTTTAGAAAATGCCTCAAAAACTCCCTCTTTAATATTTTTTCAAAATCTCTGCATTGAATTTGTATCAACAGCACCTAAATCATATTCATTGAAATTCGATAATAAAACAACAATGACTAAGGTAAAAGGATTTCCTCTAAAATTTGAAAATTCTCGAAGTATCAATCATGAAGAAATCAAAGAAATAATTTTGAATAATCAAGAGAAAGTTGTAGAATTAAAATACGATATTCTTAGAAAACCGAAAAAAACTCAATTTAACAAACAATACGCCGCTCTTGGTATAGAAACAAGAAGTGAAACGAAATCATTTTCATTAAATTATGCTAAAGGATACATTCAGTGGGACACATTTAATATCCTACCTTGGGAACATAAAGATATTCCTTTATAATAATGAGCAAGTCAATCACTGAAAAACAAATACAAGACTTTTATCTGAATCCTGAAATAGGATTAAGTGCCGTATTGTCAGGGCTAGATAAGCGAGCCCTCAGTATATTGATATAAAGCGCTGTGTTATGGGACGGTAACACACGCGTAAGTAATGAGCGGAGATGAGTGCAGGCTTTTGTGAGAAGATCTGCTGAAGCACAACGCTTCCTCACTTTTATACCTACGTCACCCATCATCTTAGATGGTACCGCCATTGGGTTGTGAACCCGAGACGTAGGTTGAACGACCAGCATGGTAATAACGACTAGTTCGTTCATGCCGCACATGCGAGTTCCGCGCATGCTGGAAGCTAAAGATGGTTCTTGGTTTGTTTCCAAGATGTATCTTTGCTTTGCCATCTTCGAGTTCAATCATACGAACTCTCGATGACAGGGATGCCTGATGATATGACATAATCATCTGGCGACATGTACAGTCATCGTCGACCGTACTGACGAATGTCATAAATGTATGACGCGACTCGACCTGTACAGTCATGATCGACCATACTGTCGACTGTCATAATAATATATGACACGACCGACTGTCATAATAATATATGACATAACATGACATGACATGGTATGACATGTATGACAGGTATGACACGTATGACATGTATGACACATATGTCATCGGTCATAACCCTGACAGATCTCCCCTCTTAAGAGAGTTGTGACCTCACAACGGGCATACCTTTGTATATGTCTTTGATGTCTTTGTTGTTGTCGCTTCTTGCTGGTACCAGTCTTCTTACACCGATTTGAGGCGTCCCTCATGGTGTCTTTAGGTTATTGGGGGGAACTGAGTCCACTTTAGTCCCTCACCTTAGGCATTTAACCATACAGTCCTTAGGATGCAGCCCACCTTTCCGGAAATCGTATCGTTGAGTGACGTTCCAAGGTTCAATGAAGAGCGTTTTCGCGATACAATCCTACGCTGGATTACTGATTGATCCACACGTTATCATGTATGTGCTAGACGATTCAAAGCATCCCAAGTCTACGTTACGGATTATTTGCGCTAGCCGTCGTCGCCTTTGCGCGATCGATGATCCCACGATTATAACGAATTATATTCGAACGATTCTCGGCCTGATATAGTGCACCCAACTCTTCCTCCCCTCCTTAAGCTACTTTGGAGGATCTTAGGCGGTGATGGGGAGCCCGATTTCGATAATAAACGAACAAAGGGGCTTGTTTTAATGCAAACGGAGCGGCCCTGCTTAACGGAATTGGACTTATAATCCTTAACCGGTCTGCTCAACTCCTCAATATTTTTGTCCAGTACGCACGCTTTGACGAACATCTATCGCGATGGGTGAGAATGAATTCGCCACGTACTAATGTGAAATTTATTTAGTCATGTTTGTCAAGCACAACTTAGGATCACAACTCCTTCTACCTCAGTTATCCGGTAGCGCGGATTTACTGGCCACAGAATCCGATGACAAACTACGGTCTTGGCAAAGGTAGCATTAGCAGTTTTTTTCACAGATATTGGTACCCGCATATGCGTATCTGTGTAAGGGTATGATTTACACAAGGCTCACTACACCTTAGCAAGGAAGGATCAATTCCTGCTCCCGTCATATCAATTTGATGCAGGGTAAAAAATGTTAGGGATATATCCCTGCAGTTCTTGGGTTGCAGCCCATTGCACCGAAGGCGCATCGCAGTTCTTGGGATGCAGCCCTGCAGTTCTTGGGATGCAGCCCTGATATATTTATACAACCGATGGATGAAAACCTCTTGGGTACATATTTCCACGGCTTGATTATTATTAGGTCGGCAATTATTGGCAAAAGTCATTGGCTATCAGCTTTTGACTCAGAAGCCACAATGTTATAGAAGCTGCGACCGCTATTGTGATCATATGCGGCAGTTATGCCTTCAGCATACGTAGACAATATGATTATGTGGAACTTATAATCCCACTTAAGTTGCATCATGATAAAATTTTCCAGGTGTTAACAAGTGTTCAGGATTTGATAAGGGGTTGAAGCCCCACAAGCCAAAGGTCACTGTCTCATAAGGCTCGCCTCAAGTGTGCGGCTTTGAGGATTAGCGTTCTGGCGAGGCACAGTCATGATGCTTCCTAGTCCAAAGAGCTGGAAATGAGAGTGCTCAAGATATCAAAGACAGGAAGGCTTTTGGTTGGCCAGTGTTACTGTCAAGATGCTTAACCTTGATGGAATGGCATTCGGATACAAACTGTGCAACCATGCATGTGACTTATTCTCTATTCGTCGTAAGTATTTGTGGAAATACTACGGGGCCTTGGAGTATTTCCCACAATACTTGGAGAAAATCGCCTAAAACACGCTATTCGATGAAATTGACATTAGGGTAGATAATTGACATTAGCTGTTTTTGGCGATATTTAGAAAATATATGTGCTGAAAATGTTGATGTTGAAAATACTTTTGCTCGCAGGCCTCCGCAACGGTAAAATTACAAGACACGTACGAAAATGTTTCCAAGACACGGTGAAGCATGCAATTTATTTTCTGTGCGGTAAATGGTAGCGAGCATGGCATACGAAAGAAATGAGCAATTGCCATATCAGATTTCTCTAATAATCGTATTTACATTATGTACATATATTTTGTGCGTCTAAGCCAGCTGATGCTATTCACATTTCAACATCGCTACCGTCGTCTAGCTCATTTTCCTCGTTTTCGCTATTGTCTTCATCGCCTACTGTTTCTTCCACTTGCCCGTTATCAATTCGTCTTTTCTTGGCTCTTTGCGCCAGGAGTGCGACTATAAGTTGCCCATACTGCTCATATGGGATACAACCTTTTGCTTCGTTAGCTGCGATGTTCCACGCTAGCAATATCTCTGCACTTTTGAAGGGCTCAGTTGACGGCGTGTCGGATGCGTTCTCCCAGAAGGCTCCCGCTTTCGCTGCCAACACCTTTCCGAGTCTTCGCTCCTTAGTGTCCGTGTATGTCTTCACTTTCAGGTACCTGTACTTCAACTCCTTCGCGTAGACAATCCGTGCATGCACTCGGACAAGCATCAGGGGGTCCGACCATTCTTTGCCGTTGAGCTTGACACGGAATTGGCATACATCGTTGGCCTTCACACCCGTGATTTCTCCGAAGCAAACGGCGTAGCTGTTTACGGTCATCTGATCGAACGAAACCTCCCATACCGGGTTGGCCACGTACGCTTCAGCTTTTCTAGCAGCCCGATTCACCGCCTTACGTTTGCCCGTGTACACGGCAATCGGTGCACGTTCTACGCGTTCTTGAATTCGGGCTGGAATTTCTGCTGCTGCTGGCATCTGAGCTTCGGCGAGTCTGAGAGGGGCTTCCAGGGCATGCACCAAAGGGGCATTCAAACGTGCGTGCAATTTGCTCGGCAAAACGAACGGGGCATTGGGCTCCTCGAAAATGCCCTCCTCGGTCAGCTTTCGTTGCTTCCTCAACAGCTCCGCCCACCACGCCTCGTGGGTAGGTGTAAACGTCGTACTCAAAATGGTCTGCATCCCGTCCACCAGATCCTCGAGCTTCGTAAGCCCTTCTTTGGAGAAGGCTTTCGGTTTGACAAAATCAGGCAGGTTCTCGGGCATAGAGTTCAACACCTTGAGGCCCTCCTCTGGTAACCACTTCTTGTCGGTGGAATACATCTTGTATTGCACAACCACTTCGCCGGCCTCGTTCTTGAACGTTTTGAAGGTCTGCTGCGTGGAGATGCCACAGACGTTCTCGTAGCGACCACCGAACCAGGTCTTCAAATCGTGCACTTTCGCCACCGCGGTCGTGAAGATGCCATCCGAGAAACACTCCTTTGCGATTTCCATCATTTCGTCAAGGGTCATCGCAAGCTTTCGTTTTAAGCGCACAGAAAAACGCGAGAACATCTGGTCGATGTTCTCGTGGGTGTGGCCGACGATTAGGAAGTTCACCTTCACCTTCTTGAACGCGCCATACATAACCAACCAAGAGATATACGCCAAAAGCATAATGCTCTTGTTGGTGCCCACGTTGTCAAGCTGGACGTATAACACTTCCGGCATCGGGTACGGTTCCTCGCCATCCCCTTTACGACGGTGCTCTTGAATTCGAGTGACGTCACGATGCAGCACGTTCAGCAGGAAGTTGGCGTCGTCACCGTAATTCGCGTAGTTGAAGTCCATAAACCGGCCAACGTTTTCGATGATGCTACCCATATTGTGCACGTCCAAGAAGTCCTTTCGTTCCAGATATGATGGCATGCGCCTGAAATGCGGCAGGCGCGTCGTCCATTGGGTCATCCCGTCAATGATGACAGAGGAATATTTCCACCACGTCTTGTTTTCCTTGATGCTCTTAGTCATGTTGGATTTTCGGCCGTGTTTGTAGAACTTCTCACGCTCGGCACGCGCTTGGTTAAGGTGCACCTCTCGCATTTTGTCGTATTGACCTGAAAAAAAAAAACGTTTTAATATACAAACTTCTAAAACAACGTAAAACAAATGCAAACACTGTATTTTTCAGAATTTAGCTTACCGTGCTGGGATTTAGGTGTGCCCTCCTTCAAGAGTTTGATCGAAGCACATACACTGCACTGCGAAAAACGCTTGCACTTCGGAACTTTGAGCCAAGATTTGAACTCGTCTTTCCAGATTTCGTAGAAGTACGGCAAGGAGACTTCCTTGGATTTGCAGTCGTGAATAGATAAAGAATCGAGATAGTCATCCCAAATCTCTTCTCTTGTCTTCCCCGACGGGAGATGCGTCTCAGGTTTTTGAGGCTGAGGTTCGCCCTGTTCTTCCGCATATTTATTCACGAAGGCGACGACATTTGATTTTTTGTTGGACAAACGCCGATTTGCCTCACTGCCAGTCAGCCCGTGAATGAAATTCGTTCTTCCAGAGAGAACGCGCTCGCGTACGTCGCAGAAATAGCCTTGGCTTACTTTGTAAACCTTCTGGTAGAAGGCCGAACACACCTGTAATATACCAGCAAAGTGAATGTTTTCAAAAAGAAGGAAAACCGCTCATTAACCTAATGAGCAGTTTTGGCACACTTTCAGGAATACGAACAAAAAAATATTCTTCAAGGTTATTTTTGAAACAAAAGATGGAAAACCGCTCATTAACCTAATGAGCAGTTTTGGCATACTTTCAGAAATACGAACAAAAACAATTCTTCAAAGGGGATTTATAAAAAAGAAAGAAAACCGCTCATTAACCTAATGAGCAGTTTTGGCACACTTTCAGGAATACGGACAAAAAAATATTCTTCAAGGGGGATTTGAAACAAAAGAAGGAAAACCGCTCATTAACCTAATGAGCAGTTTTGGCACACTTTCAGGAATAAGAACAAAAAAAAATTCTTCAAGGGGATTTTATAAAAAAGAAGGAAAACCGCTCATTAACCTAATGAGCAGTTTTGGCACACTTTCAGGAATAGAACAAAAAAATATTCTTCAAGGGGATTTTATAAAAAAGAAGGAAAACCGCTCATTAACCTAATGAGCAGTTTTGGCACACTTTCAGGAATAGAACAAAAAAAAATTCTTCAAGGGGATTTTATAAAAAAGAAGGAAAACCGCTCATTAACCTAATGAGCAGTTTTGGCAAACTTACCGGTCTTTCACATATGAAGAACATAAATATGAATCTTGAGTCACAAGTTCTGGTCCCGCTCTTCATAAGATCTCTTATCATCCATTCTTTACGATCTTTTTGAGACAAGTTCCAAAACATTTCGCGTTGAGCAGCTAAAGCTGATGTGTGAAACATCAACGAGCAAAACGATTTGCACTTGCACCGATAAGTTGCAATACTTTCAATGTCTGATTGTGAAAGGTTTCGTTCTTTGATTGATATTTGACTCTTAACTTTGGGTTTTCTTTTTACTGATGTGTAAACTGCTCGCTCTTTTCCGACCTTAGTACTTTTCCCATTCAGCACACTTTCACTCTTTTTGTCACCCACGGAATGTGAACTAAAGCTTGCTTCAAGGCTTTGCGTTATCTCATTGAAGTCAACACTTGTTATCTTTCGCGAACTAGACTCTTGCGTGTTTATTGTGTCATTAGAGTCCGATGAGCGCTGAGTCGCGCGAGAGTCGCTAGTCTTTTGCAAGTTTGCAGTCATTGGAGTTTCTGCGCTTTTCGAGTGCATTGGCGTTTCAACACACGGAAAGCATAATATCTCATCGTCGCAAACTGTTTTGTATAGCGATGAGCGAGGAGCGTTAACTGGCGATGAGCGAAATACGTCTGTTTCTATTTCTATGATATCGTCTTCCTTCTGGGTGTAGTATATTGCAGGCTGTGAAAGGTCAATAACTTCGTCGATAGCTTCGTCAGCTATTCGCCAGAACGGCCCCATCAGAAAAATAGTTCAAAAATCTTATGAAGCCAATTTCCGTGAAATGAAAACGACGACAGTTCATTCCGAGTTTCGTCAGGGGCGACAGCCGATGACTTTGAATTTGAATATTACGGTCGGTCATATTAAATTCATCGGATCGATCGACCAAACTTTGTCCAATAACATCACTCTGTACTCAAGTTCCCGGATCGAGTGCAGATGTCATCAATCGAAATCGAGAACTTGAATGCAGATTCGAGTTCTTTGTCGCGTTCGGCCCGTCCAATAAAATACTTCGATTTGCAATTCTCAGATTTTGATGACGAGAGAACAAAACTTATTGAAACTCAATAAACTCGACCAGACTTCCTCACAATTCAAAACCTACTTTGCATAACACCGCTCACAGCTCATCGCCCTTTTTGTTTTACTTTTTCGTGAATTAAAATAATGGCAACTTTGGATCAATTTCGCGCATTAATGAGCGCAGGAAGCATAACACAGATACCCGGCAAGCAGTGGGCAGTTGAGCGCGTACCTTCTTTAAACGGCCATCAGCTGCGAGTGTATGTTTATCTCGCAACAGCCGATGGGGAAACAGTTCAAAAAAGTTTGCCTATTTTGCAAGCAAACGCAGATGAGAACCTTCGTATCTCTTTCGCTGGCGCTGCGTCAACCGCCAACGGCAATACCCCGCTGTACGTGCTGGCGGCGTCTGAACGCCCTCATGAGTATAGCGCTGTCCGTCTTGACGCTGAAAATATGCTGATTAGCAGCGTGGCGCCTACTTACACAGTGCGCAAGAACAGGCTGGATGAGCTGGTTAACCGCTCAGCGTCCAAAGTTCCTGCTGCTGCTTACAGTTCTTTTCTGAATGAAATGTGGCGAAATTCCGAGAACCCAGACTTCTGGAAGTCTGCTGAGTTATCTGGTGAAGAGTACAGTCTCTTGGACGAATCAATCGATACGGAGATGGGTGGCACCGGAGTACTTCCAACCGCGGTAAGTTCAAAGATTTTTGAAAATCCTGTGATATTTTGTTCATTTATTTGTCATTTCTATAATTATTAGTGTGTCTTAAAAAACTTGAACAAAAAGCCTCATTAGCCTAATGAGCAGTTTTGCAACTTTCTGGCCTTTACGATTTTTTTTACAGTTAGTATGATACCTACTGTCATCATATGACATATGTGACTGTTTTACCCGAGAAATTCGATGACTGACCCAAACTTGAACAAAAAGCCTCATTAGCCTAATGAGCAGTTTTGCAAACTTTCTGGCCTTTACGATTTTTTTTACAGTTAGTATGATACCTACTGTCATCATATGACATGTGTGACTGTTTTACCCGAGAAATTCGATGACTGACCCAAACTTGAACAAAAAGCCTCATTAGCCTAATGAGCAGTTTTGCAACCTTTCTGGCCTTTACGATTTTTTTTACAGTTTGTATGATAACTACTGTCATTATATGACATGTGTGACTGTTTTACCCGAGAAATTCGATGACTGACCCAAACTTAAACAAAAAGCCTCATTAGCCTAATGAGCAGTTTTGCAACCTTTCTGGCCTTTACGATTTTTTTTACAGTTAGTATGATACCTACTGTCATCATATGACATGTGTGACTGTTTTAACCGAGATATTTGATGACTGACCCAAACTTGAACAAAAAGCCTCATTAGCCTAATGAGCAGTTTTGCAACTTTCTGGCCTTTACGATTTTTTTTACAGTTAGTATGATATCTACTGTCATCATATGACATGTGTGACTGTTTTAACCGAGATATTTGATGACTGACCAAAAGGTCTCATTAGCTTAATGAGCAGTTTTTCTTTTTTTTTCCTTTACTGCAGGATTCTGGCACAACCGACTTTAATTCACCAGTAAAGCTTCCCAATGGCTGGACCGCATGCTTCACACAATCTGCTGTTCGGAAGGCAAACAAAGATCGTTTCGGGAAGTCCTCGGTGTCAGCACACCAGTGTCTCTGTATAAATTGTGGTAAACAAGGAGAAAAGCGGTGTGGCGGCTGTCACCAAGCAGTATACTGTTCCCATGATTGTGCGAAGCAGCACTGGAAGTCGAGCCATCGACAGGAATGCAGTAAATCAAAACTAAAGAAGTAGGCATACAATTACATTGACAACCGTAATTGATCAAGACCGATGTTAAATAAAATATGTACCATTAGCTTGTAATGTAAAATATGTCTCATTAGCTTAATGAGCAGTTGTGCAAAGTTTCTAACCTTTGTGATTTCCCCTTAACAGTTTTATAATGAATATGAGTGTTGTTTCGAATTGCTCATTAACCTAATGAGGTGTTATCTGTTAGTGACTAACTTTGTACTTTTATATTACAATATAGGTACCGTTGACACCTGCAACAGAAAGCGATCTGGCTGCTAGTCGTGGTCCGGGCGGCTCATTGTTAGCTTACGGGCCTGGAGAGACAGCGAAGGCGGCCAAAGAACAGAATGCCGAGCAAGCAGCGCAGAACTGGCAGTCCTTGCTCTCTTTGCCGAAACAGCGGCGTTCAGTAGCTCATTCTAATACGATTCGGTATCAGATTGAGTATAACCACCGGTACCCCAGAGTCGTTGACGCCAAAGACGTCAAGGGGTGTACCTTCAACATACCTATCCAGTGCATTATACAGGCTGAGGACTACGAGCGCATCAGGGATGAGGACCGTGCGCAAGTCATGAACTTGAAAGAGAGCATGGCTTGGAACCCACACGGTTTTCAGAACACCTCCCTAGTGTACGTTATATGGGCGCACTCTGGGGAGCACCTCACAACCGCGGAGGACTTTGACCCCAGTAAGGTGTGGGAAGGCGTATATCGTTTCGTGTGCTTCGGGCACCAACATAGCCTCACCGCTCGGCGGGAGCTTCACGCTGAACAACCAGATAACGAAGCTTTTCAGCAGATCGAGTGCAAATTGTATTTTAATCTACAGTCTGACATGGTCCGATTTTTGGCTGACGAGCAGAACACCGTCGACCAGAACGTGAAGGGCAAGTCGCACCAGCAAATCATAAAATCCATGCGAACGGGCATGCAGGTAATTTCTGAGAAAACAATGTAACTTATCCATCTTTGTCACTTAAAGCTCTTACTTACTTAAAGTAAAAGAATGTTACTAACCGTAATTTCTCGGCAAACCATGCAGGCATCGAAGGGCCCTCTCCACAAACTCTATTGGCATTGTGGCATCACGGAATGGGACGTTCAGGCCCAAGACTGGACGGAGGACGGCCTGGTGAAGCAGTTGGAAAAGCACGATTCCAAGACTTTCAAGCTTCCTGCAAAGAAGAATAGGAAGCATGTCTACGAGAAGCTGTCGAAGGGGGACTGGGCCAATGTGAACGATTGGGAGCTTTTCGGGGGAGACGTTGACAATGGCAAATGGTTCCCGGTCTGGTACTTTTTGACATCGGCTCAGCAGTTGCAGATTAAGGCGGAGGTGTTGCAAATGAATCACATCTCCTACGCCAACGAATACGCAACGAATTGGTCGATGGCTACAGTGCGTCAGGAGACTTGGGACCAGATTGTTAGAATCATGCATGCGTACGAATTGCGTATTCTGAAGGGGCAGACTAAGACCCCCACCAAGGGGTCGGGTAAGAAACGCAAGACCTGGACTCCGGAGAGTGAGATCGTTGACATGACTACCGAGACGTCTGGGGCGGAGGAGGCGTTGAAGGATGTAGGTGCCGACCTCATGAAGAAGAAGTCGGGTGGCAAGGCCAGGTCTAGGCGTGTTCCTCGAAGCGCCGGTAACACGTTGAGTGTCGGTCAGCCGGCACAGCCTTTGCAGCAGGCGATCGTGAAGGAGAGCGAGAAGAAGGAGTTGAACATGTCCTTTTTCCAGACGATGCTCGGGTTTCACTCGGACGTGGAGGTTGATTACTTGAACGGCGTTCTGAAGAAAATCCTGACCACTGAGATCACCATCGCAGAGGCGATTGACACCCTGAAGAGGTTCAAGGCCCAACGCAACGTTCAGGCCTGGATCGTGTCGCAATCTGGGGTGGAGAATTGGACTGCTTTTGAGAGGAAATACGGTGAGACTTGGGCTTGCCAGGAGTCCATCGAGCGATGCATCAAGGCGGTGAAACAAGGTAAAAGTGGGCGAGGGGGGAGTCAGCTCACGGTTCCCAAGGCCATCGTCCAATTCGTCGCAGACTGCAACACGTGGCTTTCCCGGTGTCAGGCCGGAGAGGGAGACCTCGGGCGGCTGCCCGTCAACTACGTCCCCAATACAGTTAAGGTGTGCGTTCTTTCAACATTCTTTGTTGTAATAGTCGTGCTCCTCAACATGTAGTTGCATGTTTTATTGCGCTAGCAATTTTCATTGGGTCATTCAAATATTAACAAGCGGTTTGTGGTATAATAATAGGTGGCACTTCCCTCCCCCCTTGTGGAGGATGGCAAGGAGGCAGAGTGCGAGAAAGAGTTCGAGTGGAAGACGGTTCAAACCGGCTACATGATCTACAAAGACGAGTTGACGAAACTCGAGAATGTCCCCAAGATGAATTACGTGGGGACAATACTGGACGTTATTTACGACTTCGATACGGAGCTGTCAGAGCACGCGTTATCCGAGCCCGACCTGATCAAGTTCATAGATGCCTTTGCGGCGCTCACCACCTCGCCGGACTGGACAATATTGATATTTTGTGGGTTTGCTCAGCAGACCGGGTTCCTGAAGATCCTGGAGAGCAAATGCAACGGTGGGGCCCAGCGCATATGGTGGCGCAAGGAGAACCAGGATGTAGGTGCCAACCAAAAAATCCGGTACAATGTCCTCGAAGCGGCTGTCATCGGGTTCCAAATGGCGGACCATGAGTCCGGGGAAAAATCCACTCGCAAACCATGGATGTGCGACTTCGACTTCTCGTCGAAGGATGCGGAGGCGGGCTCGAGGGCGAATGTGTTGGAGGGGTATTCTGTCGTCAAGCAACCCTATCGAGACGATGGGAAAGTGGTATGCGCTCACCAGAAGCCCCAGCACCTGCTAATAGAGCTCATCAACTGCCACATGATGGGACCCGCACCTTTCGCCCGGTTAAACAACGATTCGTCACCCAACTGGATCTTGGATGCGGGGTGTGGGGTCGCGACGGCCACAATGGCAGCTCTCCGGTGCGGCTTGAACGCTGTCGCGTTCGACTCCGACCAAGACATGGTGAATGCAGCCAGTCAGCGGATTGGGAACATTAACGACGAGCCTAACGGCGATACGGAATGCATGTCACTCGAGGAAACGGCGAAGCTCAAAGAGGAAGCACGCATAGAGGAGGAAAACCTCAAAAGGGCGAAAGAAATCGCCGACTGCAAAAAGGACATGGAGGAGTCGGCTGATGAGGACGGTGAAGAACCCGCTGAAGATCCACCCGCTGAAACCGGCACGGCTTCTGGGCAACCCGAGGCAGGAGAAGGAGAGAAAGGAGAAGATGGAGATGAAGAGGAAGAAGAAGAGGCAGGAGACGGCGAACCAGGAGACAGCGTTCCCCCCGCACCTACCGACGACGCACCAGCCGAGTAAATAGTGCACGCCGTGCCAAATGCCTGTCTTGAACCTGGAATGAACGCAGATACCGCGTAGATTGTGGTCGCAGTGCTAACAGCTAGCCCTGAACATTAATAAAACACATGTACAAAATGAAATTAGTCACCGCATCATATTTTGTATCGTGTTCACCACATTGAATGCTTGCATGTGCTTGTGAATGTATTATAAGCACTCATACGTACGTATCCGAGCAGATACCGCGTAGACTGTGGTCGCAGTGCTAACAGCTAGTCCCGAACATTAATAAAACACATGTACAAAATGAAATTAGTCACCGCATCATATTTTGTATCGTGTTTACCACATTGAATGCTTGCATGTGCTTGTGAATTTATTATAAGCACTCATACGTACGTATCTATTAGCCTCACCGGCACCCGCGTTTATACGTGCGTCTCGCGTCTCGTCGGAAAATACGTTATTTTCGTACGCCTTGGAATTATTTAGCTATCTATAATTAAATTGAAAAATGACATTCCATAATGTCGTTTTCATCGAATAGCGTGTTCTAATAAAAAATACGAAAATGTATAAATGTTTGGATTTATATATCTTAGGTTGTTAAATATGACCTATTAATCATCAGAAAAAATCTGGTTCATCGATATCGATCGATCTCGATGTCGCGCGCGCCGCTCGATGGACGTTGGGTGAGTACTAGTTTTCTCGTATATTTGTCGAGTAGTAGGTTCTACAAGTAGCGTGCTAGTAATCACCCCGACGGGCACCCTAGCGTCCTATATCGCATGAACATGATTCAATATGATATTTCGGACTACGAGAACTAACAACCGGACATTTTGTGAGATTTGAGGTGCATGGTTGAGTGTCGAGAAGGTGCCAGAACCTGGCAGACAGCGTACCAATACGTGTACACAAGTAGCATGCTAGGAATCGCCCGAATGGGCACCCTAGCGTCCTATATCGCACGAACATGATTCAATATGCTATTTCGGACTACAAGAAGCATCCATTGGGTATTTTGCGATATTTGAGGTGCATGGTTGAGTGTTGAAAAGGTGTCAGAACCTGGCAGACAACGTACTAGTACGGTTATACACAAGTAGCATGCTAGGAACCATTCCAATGGGTACCCTAGCGTCCTATATCGCACGAATATGATTCAATATGCTATTTCGGACTACGAGAACTACCCACCGGGCATTTTGTGAGATTTGAGGTGCATGGTTGAGTGTTGAGAAGGTGCCAGGACCTGGCAGACAGCGTACACGTACGTCTACACAAGTAGCATGCTAGGAATGATCCCAGTGGACATCCTATCGCCCTATATTGCACGACCATGCTTCAATATGATATTTTGAGGTGAAAACCCAAGATATTGTGCAAAAGAATACGCACATTGTATGCGTGTGTGTGTCTCAAAGCTAGTATTGTGGGAAATACTAGCATTTCAGGATATTCTGAGCATTCCACGGCGTCCATTATTATCACAAATGCTCTAAACAGCTCGTCATATCTCGACGAAAGTGTCTTCGGAGGACCGAAAATTTGAATATCGCACTTTCAAGGGGTATGTGGTGTTTTACGACACTATACGCAAGCCTATGCCTTCAAAAAATTGCCCGTGTGGGTATTCGTGATAATGGCCATGATGTCATTCGACATCGTAGGACTCGAAAATGAGGTGTATAAGGTGTATCGCCGCTATCGTGGGACCATGAACGCCATAAATGCCGATATCATAACTTCATTTAAGGTCTTTGACATATTTTGGTAAGGGTGCGGGCGTGATTCGTGAGACGTGTCGTGAGTCGAGGGAGCAAATCCACGTAGTATTTCCCACAATACTAACGTAAATACGTGCCGCTTGCCAGAATATCCATCATACATCATCAAACAAACAAAAATTTCAGACTTTAGTATCATATATGCAAGATATATTCACCCCTTGTCGCATAGATAAGTGAAAGACATGTGTGCATGCGTCTAAAGTTGAAAACCCTATGATTTGCGCCCGAGGTCGAAATCCGGCTTGATTCAATGCACTTTGGGTGTCACCATAAAGGGCTCGCGCGATGGTACTTGCCACGCCCAAACCCCCACACCCAATTCACAGTTTCTCAATCGAACCTATGCCTTAAAAAAACACTAAGTGCGCGATCGCCAATCGACCATTAAGTGCTCCTAAAGTGGGCCACTTTGAGGGCCAAAATCGTAGTATTTGTGGCAATACTACGCGACGACGAATAGAGATTATGCATTGGTGTATGACTTCAATGATGAATTGTCTCTTGTCATGAACCTGGAAGGAATGACGGGCAATTTAGCTAGAGTGGCGGATTTACTCACTCGGCTTTGCTGTTTATGGAATTCGATGCCTGATGGCACAACTGGCAATCCTTTGCTCAGATGCTTTCCTCAAGACATTGGCAACAACTTGTGTGCCAGCTTCTCAAGATTTGAGGAGAAATCATGGATCAACAATTTATGAATCAAAACACATGTATCAAGGTTGATTCAATGAATCCTTCAACTCTTGAATATCGACAATCAGCATCCCAGGCTGTTGACGTCAAAGTGATGGTCGTAAGCTTACAATATAGCTTATTCACATTTGAAAAACCATCGTTCTCCTATGTCAGTGCCCCTACAATATGATAGAGCCGGAGAAATGTGCATTTATGATTTCTTCATAATGAACTTTATGAGTCAATAAGTCAAATAAGACTTCATTTGATGTTTCAATCGGCATGATGTACCATGTCATCAATTTTATGGCTGCTATACACAGATGCTGGAACTTTTGATAAGATCTTTAATTTTCCAAGCAAAATCACATCCAAGCAAAATCACAATGATGTAAGATGTGGCAGCTGTATGAAAATGAATGAATCTATACTCTTCCTCCCCCTCGCAAAAAGAGATGTATCAAACCATTCAGATGGTGATGGAGGATGTTATTCAATCATTATGTTATGCGAATCAGACTGAGATTACTCATCGAATGCTTTAGAGGTAACAATGTCAATCTGAACATTGATTCTCTCTATGTCATATTGGCAATATGCCTGACGTTTTTGAATGTGGCTAATGCCAGATGATGTCAAATGCAGTTGTTGGATTACAGCTTACATACATTTGTCAATTCAGGGTCACTATAGTGTGCCCAACTTAGACAATGTTCTGGAAAATGATTGTCATGATGAACAAAGAAATCAGTGATGGAGAGTTACCGAAGTTAACTTTGGTATCGAAGCTAATGGAGAGTCAACATAAGATATTACCGCTTCCCCCGGGCTGCCCGGAATTATTAATCGTTTCTGCTCCAATCATTTACGTATATACTCCCCGTCAGCAGCATATACCTGATCGTCACTAATGGAAAATCGACATCGAAGCAAACTAGTCAGCGTCATCGCGACAGTGACAATTGCATTCCGAGAGATGACAATGCTCATGCACGATGCAGTCAGAGGCTTGGTCATGACGAAATCACTTTTCAGCCGATGAAAATAGAACGCGCAAAAACATTATGATTGGATCAACATTGGCACGCTGGATAATGAGGTCCACGCGGCAGCATTACAGGCGAATGAAATCTAATTATTAAGATTAAAACCAATTAATAAAAAAAAGGTTTCAAAGACGCGAGACTTCAAACTTGAATTCCCAAGCTCCACTGTTCAGCTGACGCCCGTTGTGAGCACGCACTTTTGGTTCTTGGACGTTCAGATCTTTTGTGCTGTCCACCTGTAACGAAAACATGAATGTCAATAGAGTTGCTCCAGGAGTTTTTCGACGGTTCTTTGCGACGGCAGGGTCTCAAGGAGGGAGCGTAGAGCGCGTCCGCCTTGCTGACGTTGTGGAGCTCATTATGCTCTATTGCGCGCAAGAATGCATAACGTTCATAGACGCGTTATTGCAAATATTCTGGCAGTTCTCTAATCCTAAGGGTTTGAATCCCCTGCCAGACTTCAGGGAACAAGTTTGTAACACCCCAGTAGTCACATACCGCAACCCAAAAGCCGCACTTGCCAAAGCACATCGAGCTCGACAAATCGAGTCAATTTCGAGCGCGTTGATGCAAGCGCAGAAAAGTATGTTCAAGGATCCAGTCATCATCGAAATTAACGGGGAACACTACGTGAAGTGCGACTGTATCTTCACGACCTCGACTTGTCCCGAAGCAGGCGGATACGACATCTTGTTCGCAGGTGCGCACTTGTTCTGCTCACACTTCTTGGACGTTCGTGCCACGTTTGCCACGCTTTTTGAACGCTCAAACCGATTATAGGTTACAGCAACTTGCATCTTATGCACTAGGTGTGTGGCGTATGGAGTCTTTTTGAATCGCTGCGTTTTCTAGTGACGTCGGTGCGAATGCTGCCGAGTACAGGCTTACATTTGCTTTTGGGTGTTATTATTTTACTTCAGGTGGTCGAAACTTACCACTTGTCGAATATGGTGGTGAAGAGCATCGCAACAAGGTGTATCCTCATGGAGTCGACGCAGTACTTATTCGACTCCGCGACGGAGTCCGATGTTTTTGGGGTTCAGAATATGGTTTTTCCAGCGACTACCCTGCAGGAGTGGACTTCCCCATTGCCCACGCCATCAATACGGTCGTTGATCTTGGGAGCAAAGGGGTAAGAGCTCACCTCCATTTCACCTATCTTTCATTAGAGGCCTATCGTTCTGGCATTTTGTGCCTAGAGTGCTCCGGCCGCTGGCCTCTCAAGCCTGGAGTGTCCTAGCATATCGTTGTGGTATCTCGCGCCTGGAGTGCCTTGTACAAAGCAGTACAAAGGTACGTGATGGTGGAAACTAGTTAAAACAAAATTCAAGGCCGAAGTTAGTGGTACGATTTGTCCGAGCTCCGCGAGCCCTACCCCACGTGTAGGCTGGGTACTTGCCAGCGCGGTATGGTATGGGGTTGGGGAGGTTTAGGGTTGAACTGTGGTGAGCCCATGCCGAGGTTAAATTCCCGGTGCACCGCCAGGAAAATTTGCTCGCAGACCATAGGTAGGCCGGGTACGTACCAGCGCGGCATGTTATGGGTGTGGGGAGCCGAAGGAGAGGTGAGCTGCGGTGCTGGCATGCCGGGTAATCTCCGGGTATTCCTGGGCTCAAACCTTTTCACTGGTTGCTACCTGCCTCATACACACTTTCGCATCACCCATACACTTAAAAGGCACGATGCCCCCTTCATATTCAACACGTGTGCTACGTGCCGTGGTCAGCAATTGATGGACTGGTGCTGATGTGCATTATGTACAGGTGGTCGAATGGGATAGCGTGATTGGACACTGCAAGTTGTATTTCGACGAGAGAGCCTTCAACGAAGAGCAAAACTGCAGGTTCTCTTGTTTGAAATATGTGTGTAGGCGTCAAGTGGTAAGCATCCAAAACGGCCAAGCTATTACGAAGCCGTTGAAGGAGCTAGCCGATGACAGTTTCGGGTAAGTTTGTGCACAGCCTGCGCCGTTGGGGAGTGCCTTTCAGGGCGCCGGTGCCATGCGACCGCCGCAGAAGGTGGCCCAATGCCGGCATATGATAGGTGCTGCGCAAGTCGGCATTGGATATGCCCAGCGCTGCGCGAGCCGGAATTGGATGTGCCTAGTGCTGAGCAAGCCGGCATTGGATGTGCCCAGCGCTGCGCGAGCCGGCATATGATAGGTGCAGCACTACGCGAGCCGGCATATGATGCAAACAGCGCTGAGCAAGCCGGCATATGATACGCACAGCGCTGCGCGAGCCGGCACTGGATGTGCCTCGTGCTCAGCAAGCCGGCATTGGATATGCCCAGCGCTGCGCGAGCCGGCATATGATAGGTGCAGCACGGCACAAGCGTTCATATGAGAATATCGATTTTACTTATGTTGAAATCATTTATTGCAGGCCTTTGGGAAAGCCTACATGCGTCGAGACCGCTTTTGATCTCACGCAAAGGTTCCTGGTGTACTTGGCAAACAACTTTGAATATGCAGCTTTAAAAGCCCAGGCGCAAAGCCGCCAAGTGCTTACCTTGAAGAACGTCCCTCCAGCCATCTGGTGGTTACTTTTCGAGAGAATTGGAGAACGGCAAGGTAAGTTTGTGTGACCACTCAAGCTCGAGCACCTTGACTTTATGATGTTATTCAGATTTAAATTTGTTGTCCATAAGCTTCCGGTGGCGCCCTCTATTATCCCCCGGTGGCGCACGTGCTCGTATGAGCCCCCCGTGGTGCGCGTGCTCAGATGTGCCCATGGTGGTGCGCGTGCTCGTATAACCCCCCCGTGGCGCGCCTGCAAATTTGAGTGGCCCTTGACCCTACAAGCATAAGTTTTGCGCGTTCAATGGGAATTTCATGCAGAGCCTAGCAATCACACGGCGAAGCTAACGGTGAAAGAGCCCAAGCAGGGCTGGGCCCATCACGAGCACATCAGCGCCATGATGCACGCAGGTGGATTCGAAGGTAAGCGCACTGGTTCACTGGCGCCGGAGGCAACGAACGTTCATCTGATAGTGTAGGAGATGCGCAAATTTACCTGCTGGGACTGAGGTACAACATTGGTCCGCTGGCACCCAAGGCAGATGGCATTGTCCTGTGGGCGTTAGAGGCACATAGATATTGCCTCCTGACGCCCAAGGCCCACAACGTTGGCTTGTTGGGGCCGGACGCACCCGGCATTGGCCGACTGGCGCCCATCGTACCCAAACTGTAAATATGTGCATCGTACCAGAATGGGATACTCACTCTCCGTGCAACCCGCCTCGGAGCTCGCTCCCCGAGCAACACGCCTCGCTGTGCCACTCCAATTGGATTGAGGACAAGGGCCTCAAGGGCAATGCAATCGCTTTATTGTGTGGGTGATGGTGCCTAGCTTTGCCAAAACTTGCAAAGCATCCCGTTAGCACCCAGTTTTGTTGTCACTCACCTCTTATTTTATTGTTGGTTTCACGTCAGGATTCCCGTACTGCTACGATCGGCCCAAAGATGAGCACAATCCGATCGACATGCCAGATCGTACACTCATCCAAGGAAATATTGGGTTCATCTTTGACAATAAGCAGGATTATGCCACATTGGAGGTGCGCCTTCCCTTGTGACCCCTAAAGCTCGAGCATTGTGACTTCATAATTGCAGGTGTTGTCCATTGGTTTGAGCAGGCGCACGCACCATCGAGGGTGCGTGTGAGCATGCGCACCAATGAGGGCGCGTTTGTGCAGGCTCACCACCGAGGGTGTGTCTGAGCACGCGCGCCACCGAGGGCACATTTGAGCAAGCGTACCACCGACTCAAATACGCCCTCAAATACTCAATTACGGACGTTGTTCAGATTTGATTTGTTCTCCAAAGCATTCACGGCATTGTGAAGGTGAATGTGCTTTGAACCCGCTTGCGGGTGCTGCTAAGTTTTGTGTGAAGGTCTAACCGCCTAAGCTTTATTGCTTATACGGTGGGACAGCATACATTTCAATTGTGGGCCGTACTCGCATCAATATTCCAAGCAACGATATCTTGCAATTGCTTGTGTCGCTTGATGTTCGTTGCGATGCGTTGCAGATGTGTCCCCGGTGGCGCGCGTGCTCGTATGTGCCCCCGGTGGCGCGCGTGCTCAGATGAGTTGCCGGTGGTGCGCGTGCTCAGATGTGTCC
>LGRX02002805.1:0-19483 GCA_001247695.2 Cymbomonas tetramitiformis | reverse complement strand
CCCAACCCTAAGTAATCCGATTATTTCAGCCCCTAAACTGACCCCCCGGTCATGTTCATGGTGGCAGGATGACTTTAGACACTCCCAAGAGGCATCCGCGAAGAATTATATCGGATGTATCCGGGTTTGTTAACCTGAAAACACAAACCCAAACCGGCAAACCAATAATCGCATATAAATCGTATCATATAGCGTAATAAACCGTCATACCACCCTCACTTCGCGTGACATTTTGAGGGTCAAGATGGCCTCGAATGAAAATTTTGACAAGACACTGCAGAAAGAGCAGCTAGAGAACTTGACAACATAGGTCTCCAAATTTCCAAAGGGCCATCGAGGAAGGCCACATATCTACCAATATACAAAATTATGTGGTAACCCACCGTAAGCATATATGATCGGAACCCGCTACACCCCCCCATTTCGCGAGCGCATTACACACATCGGGCACATCGCATCCATCCATAGTATGTTCCCCAGCTTTCATTCAACTCATAAACTGTCTGAAAATCGATAGGTTTGACACCGTAGACCTCATAACGCCACCACTACAGGCCGCCGAAAATTCCTCTTACGGCGGGTTAACCCACCGTAAGATTAGTAGAATAGGCAAGAGGCCAGGAGCCTCTCGTCGCGTTATCCATTAGGACCTGGACCACTTTAAAGGGATCGCGCAGGGACAAAATGTAGGCAGTGACAAGATTTGCGATAAAAACCTTGTCTTTAGTTTTCCCAATACAGTCTTCTGCTTTAATGAACTCTACAAGCTCTGGAGAAACGTCGAGGAGATTGATCACAGGTCGCCTTCTTTTGTCTGTCGCGCCATCAGAAACTACCGTACTACCGTAAATGGACACAGCACTTCGATAGTTATCTAGTTTCTTGCGGATACGCTCGCGAGCATCTTCCAACATGGGACCGGAGACGCGTTTGCGGTTGGGCACTTTATAGCCTGCACCAACTGCTGGAATCTGTATAGGCAGGCCCCTATGACAGACCCCTAGGACCAACACTGGACTGCTGACTGATCTATAGGTTCGTGCTGTGACACACACTGTGTCACAGGTAGGCTAGTTTCCGAGACCGTTGCGAGACCGTTCCGGGTATATCTAGCTTAGGGTTTATTTATTATGAGAGTTTATCCAGACAGTTCGGGACCCTCTGATATCTAGTGAACTAGGATATTCCGGTAGGTCGTGGCCCCATCCACGCTTTATTCCACTTGCTAGTTTGGCCATGATTGGCTAAACGGCCGCTCGGAGAGGTGGTGCGCGTTTGCGCGTTTGGGCATCAGTGGGAATTGTGAGATGAGCGGCTTGCGGTGAGCGGCTTTGAGCCGCAGCTATGGGGTACCGGCTTGGATCGGGTTTCGTCGTCGCAATGTTCATTCACAGTTTTCTGCACGCTCTGATCCCGCTTGCTACCGAATTTTGGGCTGGTGACCTTGGCACCTTTGACCTCGACGACATCTTCCTTTGCCCCTTGCTTGCATGGCTCGACCGTTCCGTCCGTATCTGTGACGTCGCATTTTCCCCGCGACCCTACCCAAACGTGCTGCAGCGTACCGCCTCCCCTCAGGCTTTTCTAGAAATGGGAATTACTACGAGATCCAAGAAGTCTCTCACGAGGAACAGCGACATCGACGCCTCTCTGAGGTTGATCGACGGGGTACGGAACACGCCAACGGCGGCTACGCCTTCTGTTCCTAACCCCAACCCTGCATCGAACGAAGACGCGGACGTGGCCGTCAGACGTTACCTACAGGAGCAGTCCAAGCTCGTCGACGAGATCTACAAGACGCGACTGCGTCGAGCTTGGGCCAAGAGTATCCGTGAGGATATTCTTGGCGACAAGAAACATCATTTTCGCGGTACGGACGACGCTGGCCTTCTGTCCGATCTGGTGGTGCAGCTGCGTACGGAGTTTCAGTCGGCTGGTCTGGAGCTACGTGTCTTTGACCTCGACGACCCTCTGGCACCCGTGGTCAACAGGGTGAATGCAGTGTGTATTGCTTATTTTTTTTTTTACGGCCCGCAATCAGCAAATCCACTGGCCCGCTTTCGGTCAATACGGCCAGTCTCCAAAATTGCCCGCCGCAGGCGCGAACATTTAATTTTAAGTATGGCGATATTGTAAAAATCGCATAATTTTGCATAAATTTTGGTATTTTCATATCAAACGTCACGGCCCGCATCCATATATTCCATCGGCCCGCATGCGGCCCGGAGTGGTGAGCTACGGCCCCGGGCCGGCCCGCCACGGTAAGCAATATACTCTGCGTGAATGGGCTTCTCTACGACGTTCTTGCCCTGGTGATTGAGAAGCACAGCAACGCGTTCGTCTGGCTGACTGGTACCGATTCTTCGACTGACCGCCGAGATGGACGGCGAGCCCTTGTCGACATCATCAAGGGTTGTGTTCCAGTGGCGCTACGAGAGTCGCAGCAGGAGGAGCACGCCGCGTTGCGTTATCCCACAAACGTTGACCCGCAGCCGATCTTGGCTAAGGAGCAACGTTTGGTGCGGGATAACCGAGCTTCCGACTGGACACCGACCGAGGCCACGAGGAAGTTATCCCTCTACACCCGACTCGAACCCGTGTTCTCCGCTGCGGTGAAGGTCCGCTATCCCATGGCTGCTGACTTGACTCATGTGTCACTAGTTTCGCTCGGTTCCGCCATGGTTGTGGAAATTTACCAGGCTTGGGCACAGACGGGCGGGGGGAAGGCGGCTTCTGGCGCGGACGGCATCTCCGCGCACCTGTCTAGCAACGAGTACGGCGCACTGCTGCAGAAGATCACGGAGCTGAAGGAGCTCGTTCAGAGGCAACACGGTGAGGCCGCTCCGGTGGTGCGGCAACAGCGGGAGCGGGTGCAGCAGCGGCAGCAGCAGCAGCGGGGGCAGCAGCCGCGAGGATTCCGTGTGGGGACCCACAAAGCCCCACCAGTGGGATTCGACCGCGACGATCAACGGGCGAAGCCGTTCTGCGGTAGGTGCAAGAAGGCAGGAAAAGGTGAGGCGTATCACTTTTACCGCGACTGCCCGTTGGGCGGGCGCCAACACCCGCCCACCTCTGCCGCGGCATTCTGCGTTCCCATCGACGAGGAGGACGCAGAGGGGGTGCACGCGCTCGCCATGTGTGCATTGTTCCAGCAGGCGGCGGATGACGGGGCGGAGTCCTTCGCACGTGCGGCAGCCGCGTACGGGCCGCCCGCGGTGCTTTGTGCGGGAGCGGTGGGCGGCATCGACGTGTCCGCCTACGGCTTCACCGTGGAGCAGCAGCCGGCTTCCGAGGGAGATGACATTCTCCGCCGGCTCGACGATCTTGCCGCGGAGGTTCACTCCGCGGCCAACCCGCAGGTATATTACACCCACGCATCTTTCCCGCCTCCTGCCGGCATCGGGCAGGAGGCTTCGGCTCTGGTGTGCGGACCCGCCGCAGCGGTGGCCACACCGGAGGAGCAGGTTCCGGCAGGTGGTGCGGCGGCATCGGCATCCGCCGTGCCGGCCCCTGCTATGCCTGTCTCGCAGGGAAAGGATGTGAAGCCCGCGCCACGCAATCGGCGCGGGTAACCACCACAGCGGACGCGGACGGTGAGTTCGCTGGGTTCGTTCAGACCGTGAACCACGCCGCCATCGGACAGGTTGATCTCACGGGTTACGACACGGACGATTACGAGGACCTCGCCGACGGCAGCTTCGTCGTGAAGCCGCGGGCTTCGACAATCTCGGCAAATCACTCGTCGACGCCCGCAGCCCGAGCACCTCACTCTGGTGGTGCTCTGGGAGATTGGCATGACGGTGCTCCCCGCAGCCACGGCTGTGGAAAGCCTCCGTGGGGCTTCCCCGCCCACGCGGGCTTATGGGGGATGCCGTTTCTACTTTCCTTCATTCTCTTGATTTCTGTCATGGGAGTGGGAGCTGCCACCTATACGGTGGCCAATGACATCGACCCTGTGCAGGTATCGGGTCGGGCTGCGCCGCAGCCTGTGCTGTGCAGGGGAGAGGAGGCACCGCTTGTTCCGGTGCCGTGTGCTATTCCACCTCGTCTCCACCGGCGGGAACAGAGGCGGCAGGGCCTCTATATGGCTCCGGTGCCATGGCATCCCGGGCCGCCACCGCCTGCCATGTTATTTGAGGACGGTCCTCCGCTGTCGCCGGCGTCGTCTTCAGATGACGAGGCCCCACCTTCGGGCAGCACTTGGCAGCACCCCGGTGCGGTGCAGCCTCCCGTGATCGACGAATCAGCAACTCCGACTCCGTCAAATTCTCTGGCGAATGATTTTTCAGTGATCGATACCTTACACTTTGGCCGCCCCGTATTGCTCCGCCGTGCTACTGCGGGCTACTACGGTGGTCGATGTGGTGAAGATGCTCCTCTGACCTTTGACCCCGAGTAGTTATGTTACTGGTTCTGGCAGTACACCACTTGTTTGGTGGTGTGTTGAGATCTACTTTGACCTCAACACGGTCTTCAATCTGGTTTTACTTTGACACCTTTATATTCTTCAATTTGACTTGCTGGTGCAGACTTTTTTCAGTAGTTTAGCAGGACACTCAATTGCCTGTATGCTTTTGCTCTTGTACTAGCTAGAGGTTTCCAATTTGTGTATCAGAATGGCACAGTTGGATTAGCAGTTAGGGCTTGTCACCCTGGCTTCTGCCCTAGAGGTTTAACATTCTGACTCTCCTAGCCAGTCACCACCCACAGTGCTGGGATGGTGTGCTGGAATCTGTATAGGCAGCCCTGACAGGCAGGCCCCTATGACAGACCCCTAGGACCAACAATGGATTGCTGACTGATCTATAGGTTCGTGCTGTGACACACGCTGTGTCACAGGTAGGCTAGTTTCCGAGACCGTTGCGAGACCGTTCCGGGTATATCTAGCTTAGGGTTTATTTATCTTATGACAGTTTATCCACACAGTTCGGGACCCTCTGATATCTAGTGAACTAGGATATTCTGGTACAACGAAGTGGCAAGGACCCTTTACGAGGCGATCAAGAAAGGTAGGGCGGGAGCCAGTCCGATATGGATCACACACCACGCCGGCCTCGACGGGACTAACAGATACATGCACGCGCCCAATAACGGATTTTATACTTAAAAGGGGTCAATGCCGTAGAGACGGGAAGGACCACCCAAGGGCGAAGGACCCCCCGGATCGCCGGATGACATACCACACTTCGTGGATATCGTCATGATCAAGGGCGCCGAGGAAATCAGGGACGCCCCCCCGGGCAGGCCGGAGAACACCCGAAGGGGAGACGTCAGAGAAATTCACCTCATAATAATAGAGGTAGCCTTCACATGGGACACGCGCTGGAGGTACATGTCCCTTCACGAGAAGCTCAACAAATATGAGCCCCTTATGGAACTACTTAGGTCCAAGGGCTACAAAGTGGTCTTTCACCCGATGGTGTTCGGAACCACGGGATCAGTGTATGAACACAACGCAAGGGCTCGTCTTACGCAGCACCTCGGTTTCAACAAGAAAGAAGCGGAGGCCCTCCTCAAGAAAATCAGTAGCGTCGCGGTGGAATGGGCTACCAAGATGTTGATTTCACACAGCAAGTCGGAAAAGGAAACGGCTCGGAAGAACAGCAAGAAGCCGCCTTGATAGTTGCATGATTGTGACTAGGGGCAAGCGTAACAGCTGTGCACCTTCGAATATCACGCTTCCGATAGGAAGAGTCACATTTTTTCCTTTTTCTTTTCGGCTCGCGAACTCGTGTTCCCCCTCTACCATTTTTGTGTTATATTGGCACCATCGTACACTAAAGAAAAACTCCGTGACCCATTGCCTCAATTTCCGGCCAAGCTTCTCCGCCACCCTCCTTCCGTGTTCCTTCACCCATCGTCTCGAAATTCACGATGACACGCGAGACGATGCGATGCGAGACGATATGACCATGACCGTCACGCTGGTTCAGAATTTTTCGGGATTGAGACGGAAACGACGTGTGACGAATTCCAGCGCGTATAACCCTTCCCTAATGATTATGATAGAAGTAATGATGATCGCAGATCGTATCGGACCGGCGCGATTCCGCGATAGCTCTGCAAGCTCGAAGCTGATTTCTTTGTCATACCCCTGGCTCTGACCGAGGTACTAGATACTTATGTCTATGTCTATCTGTATCTCTACAGTATCACTACAGTATCACTACAGTACAGAACAGTATCGACTATCGTATGTCTCTTTCGTTTGTCTGTTATTACAAGGCTGATTGAACGCAAGAAATTGGAGAGAATCAGAATTTGAGAAAACAGAATTAAAATGAGAAACCAAACGAATCGCGCAACGCAAGCGGCAAGGCGCCTCGAAGGCGCAGGCGCCTGCGCCTGAGGATTCTTTTTGTTGCATACTGGTCACGCAACGAAATCATTTTTCGCTCCCCCCTCAAAAATCCTGCCTTGTCGCTTTGATAATTGAAATATGTCTTTCGCCAAGACCTGGATCCGACCTGAGGTACGGAGATTTATTGGGATCAGCCTAAGTTCTACTTGTGTACGTTTGAGTATTTCAGCTGACCGACCGAGAGTGGAAGCTTGTTCAACCGCTTCGACCGCCTGCCGGTCATCCTGAACAACTCGGGTTGCTTTTGCTTGGTATTTATGGTGTCTATTCTTGGTTTTTAGTTACAACGTATTCGTGCGTATTTCACAGGTGTATCCTATTTTCGTTGTTATTGGTGGAGCCTGTGGCTTGTGTGTCTTCCAATGCACCCGATGCATGTTCTGCTCCCCCGACACACGGTACGACTGACCTGGGGAAAGCTCTTACTCTAAGCTGTTCTCTTTAATTATCTTTGTGAACTGCAACTTACCTGCATATGGCCTGGAGCCAAGTACCAGCTTCTAGACCGGAGTGCTCGGCGCGCCGGAACTTGTCTCCCCCTTCGCAGATGTTGAGCGCAAAAACGTTACACATACTCCGTTGAGGAACCGTACGAGATTTTCACTGCCACCTTCCTTGCACACTTTTCGTACCGCGAGTGTCCCTACTTGCGCAAGCGCGCTAGATAGGTTACAGACTTTTTTGCCGGGACGTTTCTCTTCGATCGCTAGTCAGTTTCGCGTGGTTAGTGCTGAAAGTTACGCACGAGACAAAAAAATCCCTGCTCTTTCTTTTTTTCCAACTAGTTGTACAGTTCCGTGCTGGATCTGTATCTTCCAGGCCGTGAATACTATTTCCTCGGATACTGCCTGAGGTGGTATTCAGGGTACTGTGATAGTTTCTATTGCGTCAACGTGTACAGTTTTTCTCGATGATTTACGAAATACCCTTAAAAATGTAAAGTGACGGTGTCATTTATTCCGGTGTCTTTGGAACACTCGCGCAGCGAAATAAAGCCGACTGTACCTTAAACGAAGCAAGCTTGCTGTTTTCTCTGTACGTAAACTACCGCGATTGCAGTTACACGTTGTATTTATTATCCTTGCACCGAACTTGCAGGATTATGAAGGAAACCAGGGCTATGGGCGTTCTTGAGGATGACTCCTACTTCAAGGAGGGCGGCAAGTTTTACAACCACGCCGTCCGCCGTTTTTGCGCCGCTCAGTCCACGGAAATGATGCCCTCTTTGAACAAAACTTTCGGAGGTAAGTATCTGGTCATTGCCAGTGAGAAAAAAACCGGGCTTGGATATCCGCTTTCGCACGGTGACGGTTCTGTCTTGCCAACTTGGTATTTTTTTACCGCCGGGACCCCTCTTCAGGTACTGTTGGAAACACTGTCCCTTATTCTGTGCTGAAGTATCTCTGTTAATGGTGCTCCAGGATCCGATTAAGCCTTCCAGCTGGACCTGAAAACGGATAACCGCACTTCGAAGATCAATTGACCGGATAAACCCCGCGTCACCTGCAAGCATAGGCCTGCGAATTAAAAACCAAGATAGTTATCCGTTGGACAAACACAAATTAATGCCTGCTTGTAATCTCTTTTGAGCATTCCACACACCTTGCAAAGCGTCAGCCCTTGCTCACTAGTCGCCTGCACAAGGTCTTATTCTGCTGGTTTTAGTACGTGACCTCACATCTGTGTTTTTTGACAGCTGCAGTTTTCTCTCGAGCAGAACCGCGTTCTCCAGTTGTAAAGTGTGTAGCTGACAGCCTAGAAATGTTGTTCCGTTTCTTTCTGCTCAATCGTTAGAAAATTAACCGAGATCGACACACTGTTTTCTATTCTTTCTGAAAGGTGCACGAGGTAAACAGGCCATGACGTGACCGGATATGCTAACAGTGTGCCTGCATGAGAGGCTGAATTCCTGCCTGCACACCTCTGTAACTCTCTCGCATATTTCCGGACCTCAGGTTCCCATCTGACTTGTCAGCAGCTTTCTGGGGGTTGTCCTTACCCGTGAGTAGAGGTCACGGGCAAGCGCGACATAGTTTGGAGAGTTCACGATCACGTAGGTGTGCAAGTTCTTGCCCAGTTGTGTTTGTTGTGTTTTACGACGCGTTAGTGACCTACCACGATCGAACCTGAACTTGAGTGTTCCGACGGCGAATCTGCAGCAAAGATGACCGCTTATTTCTTAGAAGGTTACCTCTAGATGGCCAGTTCAGCTCCTTAAGAAGAGAATGAATCATTTTATGGACCCTGTAGGTGGTGTCACCTTTGAATATCCTTGTCCCGCAAGTCTTGCACCCACGGCAGTTCGTTATTTTGAACTATGAATTGGGAGATTTATGAAGAAGCATATCATCGATGTTTCCAAGCCTGTAAGAAAAAGCGTGTTGTTATGCTGGTATAGTGGACAAGGCCTCTCTGTATTCTGGATATCTATATGAGCTGCATTATTTTGAATGATGTTCACTGGTTCTTGTGATTATTGCCCCACATTAATCAATACAGTAAGTGAAAATGATTGGGAATTGTAAGGGTAGGGACTACAATGCGATTTTATAACGTAAATATCCGTAAGCAAGAGGCAACAGAAGTGGACTGCAATATGCTCTGCCATTGCTGATTTCACCAACATCCGGAATTAAGAGTAACAATGTAAAATGTATGGAGGCAATGGATATGATAAGCCAACGGAGAACATTGTTTTGGTTTCTTTTTGCTCGGTTATGTCGGTAATTTGTTTTCTTTCATTGCGGGTTACTTCATGAGATCTTGATCTCGTTACTTTTGGAAGGTGGGTACATTGATGGTGGAACCGCGTACGAAAGGTTGGTGAACCAACACAAGCGCAACCCGGTTTTTGAGACCCGGCGAATGTTTTCGTTCTCAAACATTCTCAGACCCTAGCTGGTCTATATAACGTGTGTGGATGACGTGTGGTGCGCAATAATGAGCATATGGCGTATTCGTATAAGCAGGCGGCGCTTCGGGATTTTTGGATTTTGGGTATTTATTCAGGTTGTGCCAGGGGCACGACGACAGATGCTCGGAAATATGTTTTTGATTGAACGTGCAAAGGTACACAATTCGGATTTTATAATATACTGGATCAGGGCCAGATTGAGGTACAAACGATAATTCGGTTCCGAGTTCTGAAGGCTAAACACTTCTCAAGTGCTCCACTTATTCACTCGTCACTCAGGTTGCAGGGTCAACCACTCGACAGCCGATGTCACACTTCGGCTCAACGTTCAATTCCCGATCCGATCTCATTTCTAATTCCGATTCGTCATTCTCGATTCAGATGTTATGCCGACAGACTGACACGATGACTGCCCCACAGTACTGTCATACTACTGTACTGTCATACTGTCATACTGTCATAGCGTCATACTGTCATACTGTCATAACCTTGATATCTGATATTCGATTTCATTGTCTTTTCAACCCCGATGCGAATCTGACCATTCTTCGAGGGTCTGACTGAGTTCCACGATGACACCCCCCACAGTACTGTCATACTACTATAGTGTCATACTGTCATACTGTCATAGTGTCATAGTGTCATACTGTCATACCCCGGACATCTGGTATTCATTCTCATCGTGATTTCAAGCCCAATTTCACTGTCATCGTGCCAATCCCAGATTACCCCCGATGACACACATACGGACACATAGGCATATCGGCTCACGCTGTGCCTCCGGGCACAACTCTCCCCCCCTTAGGAGTGGTCTACCTCCTGGGATCACTCCGCTAAGGTACCCATCTAAGTTCCAGTTCTTAGGTTTTCTGGTTCCTTGTTGTTTCCAGTTCTTAGGTTCTCTGGTCCCTCATCGAGCATAGTTTGCCTGCCGCTACCAGGGCACCACTTTCAAGAAGAAGGGTGCCACTTGGAATCTAAAGCGGGTCTTCAGTTTTGCGGAGGCGTAAATGTCGGAAAAGTTGTCGTAGCAGAAGTGCTGGCACGGGATATACACTCGCAGATCGGCCTGCTCCAGTCTGCTGCGGGTGAGGTCCAAGCTGAGCAGTCTCTGGATGAGCACCGGTTGCCCATCTGCACGCACACGGTGTTGAAGTAGTACAGCGTAGCAGGGGCGAGGGTGGCGCTGAGTTCGTCCATATGCAGGTGGGCTTCATGTACTGCGTACCGTACATGCAGTAGGTACACACCAGCGGAGGGGGAAGCTGGCGCATCATAGGGCGAAGCCGTAGCGCGTTAGGGAAGCGACCTCTGGGGTTTTCCATGAACCAATGTTTCGGCTCCAGGTAGTCAATGATCTGCAATGCTCGTCGTACGATTTTGTCAGCCTGGGGAAGGTCAGGGGGTCCACCAGTGGTGCGCGCTTGACTGTACTGCCTGCAGGGGGGACTTGCCCAAACGACATCGAAGAATCCAGGCGGGTATTGTTTGTAGTCCCATTGCAGGATGTCACACACATGAGTGGGTTGCCAGATATGCCCGGAGTCGAGGGTCACCACTGAAGCAGAGGGAAAGCAATTTAGGAATTCCCTCTCTACTGAGCCAGTACCGCTGAAAAGTACGAGAATCCTGGGCGTGCGGGTTGCTTTCGTCTGTATCGCCAGCAGCTCTGTCACCAGTGCCAACGACCCATCTTCCACGCGCTCTTGGCGTTCCCACGGCAGGGGGGTATCATATTCCATCTGTTCGAGCTGGTCCAGTTCATCGCAGGGATTAGTGATGAGGTGGGCCAGTGTCATTCCGGCTTGAGCGGAGTGACGGCCACGTTGCTCGCGTCGCCGAGTGGCTTCGTCGCGAACTTGCGCTTCCATGTGCAGTCTCGCTTGCTCGAATTCACGAAGCTGCTGAAGTGGACCTCCGCGTTCAAGTTTGTCACGCGTCCTCCATTGGTCGTGAGCTTTGGAGTAGCCAGTCCAGCGAACCTTCCACTCTTCCACCTCTTTTCCTCGAACAGACCGCACTCGACGTGCAAGAATGCGCTCAACGTGTGCTTCCTTCTGGCCGTCCACTACCACTTCTTCAGGTACTGCTAGGTGATCGCGTGCGGCGAAAGCATCTTGACCGCTGGTGTACGGTTTGAGGCGATGTTGAGCGAACACGTCGTGAATCCGCCAGTGAGGAGGGAGGCGTAGGCGGTAGGCTACTGGAGCTCCTCTGTCGGCCTCTGGCATGGTCATCTGTACATCGCTGAAGAAGCGTTCGGTCACAGGAACTGGTCCATGCCAGCGCTTGGTCAGTTTCCTACAGATGGAGCGATCCATCACCTTCTCCGTAAGGTGTTTCGCCTCTATCCAGACCAGATCTCCAACAGCATACTCCCGCTGCCCGTGCCTGCGATCAAACTGTTCGCGCTGTCGCTGTTGAGCCAGCTCTAACCGCTGTCTGGCGTCCCGCAGCTGCGACGAAAATTTCACGGCCACTTCGTGTGCGGTGCCTACTCCCCCAGTTCGTCGTCCAGCGGTGGACTGTGCGGCCTCCAGGAAAAGGTCCAACTGCGACAGCGGCGAGAACCCGAACACCAGTTCAAATGGCGTGAAGCCAGTAGATTCACTCCTGGAGTCATTGATCGCGAACTCCACGTTAGTGGTGAACAGATCCCAGTCCTCCACATTGGCGTCTACAAAGGACCTGAGCATGTCCTCAATAACCCTGTTGCTGTGTTCCGCCTGGCCGTCAGACCGAGGGTTGTACGGCGTGGTACGAGCCACCTTCACACCCATCAGTCTCATGAGTTCCTGCCAGAAAGCATCTTGAAACCGTGGGTCACGATCAGAGACAATCTTCATAGGCGCGCCATGTAAGCGCCACACCGAGTCAAAGTAGATTCTGGCCACCACAGCTGCGGAGCTGTCGCCGAAGTTCATCGGCACAACGTGGACCATCTTCGTCAGCTTGCAAGTGAAGGCCACGAAAGCGTCATTGCCTCTCTCTGATACTGGCAGGCCGGTGACGAAGTCCACCGCGACATCCTGCCATGGCCTGTTCGGGATGCTGTGAGGGTTTAGCAACCCATCCGGGTAAGTCCCTCGCGGCCTCACTGATTGGCACACTGCGCAGGATGCAACCCAGGTGCCCACATCTTCCGCGGCACCACGCCAATAGAAGCGTCGCAGCACCCTCTCCAGAGTCTTGTCTCGCCCAGTATGACCCGAGGACAATGACTCATGAGCATGACGAATCACTACTTCCCGAAGTGGAGAGTCCTCCCCCAGCACCAACTGATATCTCCCTGCTGCGGTCCTCCAAACCACTTCACCCACTAGCCTGAAGTCCTGTAGGCATTGGTGTGGCGCCGCCTTCACTTTCTCTTTTAGTGAACGAAGTGTCCCCTCTCGGGTGTACTCCGCTTTCAACGCACGCAGGAACTTTGAGTCCGACTGCTGGGAGGCTGCGTCTCTGAAGTCTGCTGCCTCACCTGTCCTTATCACAGCGGGGGCTGTTCGCGGATGCCTCACGCGTGCTGGCTGTGGTTTGGCGGGAGGGGCGTGTACTATCAGAACAGGCCAGCGAAGGTCGAAAGCCTTCCCATCTGGGTTCTCGAAGAACTGATTGGGCTCGCCCTTATCATCGTGAGTAGGGATGACCTCCACAATCTGCATATTGGCCTTTCTGAAAAGTTTGCGCCACGCGGGGAGCTTGGACTGGTGATCTGGTAGAACGAAGACTGCTGAGGTGTTCTCTGGGTCTGCCTTCCATTCTGCGATATACTTGTTCAAGATCGCCTCCACAGTAATGTGCTTGGAGTTGTATGGAGGGTTACACCAAACCCGAAGGCCCCTCCATTTCTCTGAAAGGCAGTCTGTCCAGAATCTATCCGCCTGTCTGTTGCGGCCGCCAAAGTCACAACAGGCGTCCACATCGAAGGGTCCAAACTTCTCGGCGTACTTCGAGGAGTACTCTGCTCGGACACGCCAATTCTGTGAGTCCTCTGGGGGAGCCTGCCGTTTTTGTGGGTGAAGGACCGGGGATGGAGTTGACTGCTGGGACGCCTGCTGCGGGGTTGGTGAGCTCGCTGGCACCTTCTCAGTGGGCGCCTCCGATGCGTCAGCTCGTGATATAGGCGTTCGCGTCTTCGGTGACGCCAACTGTGGAGGCGCTGGGGTCGTAGAGGCTTTCCTAGCGCGTGACATACTCCTCGTTATCCTTATCTGGGGTGGGGCTCTGTCAGGGGGTTCGTGAGGAGCTTCTGTCGGCTTCGCGCTATCAGCTTCAGGCCAGTTAGGCATGTCGAAGTCGAGGTGATCCTCCTTCATTCCCTTGTAGAGCTTCGGGTTAACGAGAGCGATGGTCTCCCCCATGTCCATGGCCTGTTCCGCCACGGAGAGGGTTTCCACTGCTGAGAGCCAACAGTCAACAGTCTGGGCCCAGTGGGGATGAGCTGCGGGTGGTGAGCTGGAGAAGCATTCAGACTCCAGCGTTGCCAGGGGGTCTTTCGGCAGATCTGAGGTGGGGTCGATCACTCCTGCCTCCTTCAACCCCTCACGCACGTCCTTGTCTTTGAAGTCGGGTCTTCTGGACAGGGCGTCCGGTACCAGCAGCAGCGCTCCCTTGATGTACTCCATTCTCGGGACTCCCACCTCCACCAGATCCATGTACCAGCGTGCCTGTCTGCGGCTAAGCTCTCTGCCAGGTTCCATTAGCCATTCAAGGGGGCGGTGATCACCCTGGATGCGGAAGTTGGTGAAGATGAGGTAATGCCGCCAGGTGACGGTGGTACAGTGGTGTAGAGCACCTAGCTCACGCTCGCCGGTGTGATAATTCTGCTCGGCGGCTGAGAACTGGCGGCTCTCGTATGCTATCACGCGCAGCCCAAGACCATCTCCATTGTCTTGCATCAGTACTCCCCCAAGAGCGATGCCGCTAGCATCCGTCTGCACCACGAAAGGTGCTGTGCCGTCTGCGGCACCCTTAATGTTGGGCAAGGCGAGCACTGGCGCTGAGGTGAGGGCCTTCTTCAGCTCCTCGAAGGCCCACTGCTGCATGGGACCCCACTCCCAGGGTACGTCCGACTTGGTCAACCGGGTGAGGGGCTGAGCGATCTCGGAGAAGCAGTGGATGAACCTGCGGTAATACCCCGCCAGGCCCAAGAACTGCCTGACGTGGGTAACCGTTTCCAGCTCGGGCCAGTCCCTCACTGCAGCCACCTTGTCGTGTTGGGGTCTGCAGCCATCCGCGGAGATACAGTGGCCAAGGAACCGCAAGGATTTCTTCAACAGTTGGCACTTGGACCTCTTGAGGAAGACGCCCTTCTCCCTGCATGTCAGGAGCAGTTGCTTGACGTGTTCGTAGTGCTCTGCAGCGGTGTTGCTGAAGACGACCACATCATCGATGAAGATCCGGACAAATGGGAGATGGCCCAAGGCCCGCTGCATCCGTCGCTGGTACTGAGACGGTGAATTCTGCAGCCCCTACGGCATGACCAACCACTCATATGACCCCATCTGGGTGGTGAAGGCGGTCTTCTCGACATCTCCTGGTGCCATCGGTACTTGCCAGAAGCCATCCACCGCGTCGAACGAAGAGAAGAACTTCGCACCCTGCATCTCGTCGAACATCATCTGGATGTCTGGGAGAGGATACTTGTCCTTAACTGTCTGGCGGTTGAGGAGCCGGTAATCGATCACCAGTCGCAGCTCCTTGGGGTTCCCCGGTTTGGGGACCATCAGACAGGGAGCTGCATAAGGGCTGGAAGAGGGTCGGATGTAGCCCTTGGACATCAGGGTCTCCACGCGTTCTCGAAGTTGGCGGAGTTCCTCTGCAGACTTCTTGTAGATGCGCTGGCAGGGCGGCCCCTTCTTGCTCAGCTCAGGGTCCAGGTTAATGTTGGCTTCATCTTGGGGGTCATGTCTGAGTCCATCGATGTTCGGTAGGGCAGTCGTCATCTCCTTTTTGTACTCCTCACCCCAGAAGTCCTGAAACTTGAGGGTCCACTCAGGGCTCACTTCTGCATCTTCAGTATCCGCAGCGGGTTCGGCGTTCTCAGAGTCGATAGCCGTGGCTGCAAAGGCAGAAGCAGTATCATCGGGGGACTTCTCGGCCATCATGAGCCAGGCGGGTTGTATCTCCGGGTCGTCATTGCCGCGTAGCTTCTGCGTCTCCGCGTACACCAGGTACTTCTTCAGCTGGGCAGGGGTTAGGAACACCTCGTCCACCAATCCCGCGCAGGCCGTGCCCTTCGGAGACCTGTCTCCAGATGCTTTCCCAGGAGAACAGCCTGTGATGGTGACGCGATCCCCAATCTTACCACTGCGGGACTTCCTGAGGAAGGAGACGGAGCCGTTCCCTTCATAGCCCAGAGTGACAGGAGAGTGACTGCGCAACCACCTTCCGCCAAGGATAACATCCACCTGTATGCCCAGTGGTAGGATCCGGAGGGCAAGGGCGTTCTCCGTATAGGTGCCCGTGGTGGTGTGCGTGTTAAACTTGGCGTACGCGGTGGCGCCAGTGATCTTCACAGATCCATCCGCCAGGGTGACTCGCATCTCGGAGCCGGCTCGTGTCGTGAGGCCACATCGCTTAGCGCTCTGCTCCGAGATGAAGTTGTCAGAGGCCCCCGAGTCGATCAGCACCTTGACCGTGTGCCCTCTGAGGGTTGCATAGAATACCAGCAGTAGCGGTCCTTCTTCATCATGTGCCGCTGCGAGGGTACCCTCGATGTCGGTCTTCCACTGAACTCCCCCATCTGTGCGTATGCTTTTGCACTTGAGGTTGGGGAGGAGGTTGTCCGAGGCCTCGCGGCATTCTTCCAATGTCTGCCTACACGCGGCGTAGAACTCCTCATCCAGCAAATCAACATCCTCAGTTGGGTGACTGACGAGGTTGTCTACACTCGCCGTCAGCAGGGTGCCCGCTGAGGTGCATTCGCTCGAGGTGGGGCTGACATGAGTGGTGTCGCTGGTGGTAGGGCTCACATGGGTGATGTTACTGGTAGTAGGGCTCACATGGGTAGTGCCGCTGGTGGTAGGGCTTACATGAGTAGCGCCGCTTACTGTGGGGCTCACGTGGGTTGTGCCGCTTGTTGTGGGGCTCACATGGGCAGCGACACTGTTGGTGAGACTGCCATGGGTAAGGGGGTCCTCGTCATGCTGAGGGCTGCTAGTGGGGGAGTTGTGGGCGAGTTGGTGGGGGCTCTGGTGACCAGTTCTCGCCTCAGGGGTCCCAGCTGCTGCCATCTGCTGGGTGAAGCAGAGCGAATTGACTGAGGACTCCTCTTCCATCACCTCAGGGTCTTCAGCGATGGGGTGGCTGTCGAGACAGGGCGGCGCTTCATCTGCTTCATGCGTTCTGACGGTGGTCATCTGCTGGGTGAAGCAAAGCGAACTGGGTGTGGAGGTCTCCTCTACCTCTGAGCAGTAGGATGAACCTTCGGGGTTTCCTCCCGGAGTGGCCGGCGCGTTATCATGGTGCGAAGATGTAGTCTGTGTTGTGGGCTCGGCCAGCGAGGATGATGGAGGGGATGCTCCCAAGGGGCTGGGACCCAGCTTCCTCATCTTGTACTGGTGTACTGCGTGCAGACTGCACCAGGCGCCAGGTAGACCCACATCTCCCGCTGTCCCAGGTATCGTACCCACTTCGGTGTCCAGGGTGCAGAGGGATGTCGAAGATCTCGCTGCTGCTCTTCGTGCGCCCTCCTTTTCCCACAGCCTGCTACCTGGAGAAGAGTCTGGGCTCGAAGTGGCGATTGCCTTTTGCTGCTCGGCGGGCGACAGCTCTCTCCAAGCCGCGTAGAGGTCGTGGGAGCTGGCGTTAGAGGGTTCGGGGACTTGCTGGCGACCGTCGTGTGAGAGGAGGTGCCACAATGCTATGCGCTGATGGCCCTCCTTGCGATCTTGAGGTTCGTGGGCGATGCGTATCCTCTCTGTCAGCTGGTTGGCGCGGTTCACGCGCTCCTTTGGCGATCGACTCCCAGAGTGTATGCGGCTGCGGGCGCGCTCCGACATCTTATCCACCAGGTCCTTGGCAGCCTCTGGGGATTTGCGCAGAGCTCTGCGGACCTTTTGCATGGCGACCTCGAGGGGGAGGGAGTACGGATCTCTCTTCCAGTGCCACGCAGTTAGCCTTTTCCGTGGGTCTGCGAGGTTGGACTGATAGATGGGCAGTGGTAGGACAACACGCGGTCGGGGGCGAAGATCGCGGGGCTCTCCGCGGTTGCTGCCCATAATGGGGGTCTGTGCCGGGGGACTCGCCGTCCCCTCCGACCCTCGATCCTCGCTTGTGTATAAGCAGGGCCGTCATCAAGAGGTAGTGACGGCTCATCGAAGCGGGTGCTTCCTGCAAGAGGGTGGCTAGACAAGTCATCCCTCGGCGGCGATGGGGCACCAGCTGAGCGGTAGGTGCGTCGCAAGCGGGTCCCAGAGGTGAAGGCCACGCTCTTGGGATGGGGACGTTGGCCCCAAGGGTCTCTGCGTCCTCGGGCGCGTCGGGGTTCCACTGGTTCCGGCCGCTTCTCCAGGGCGGAGAGGGTCTGATCATCAGGGCAAGACCTCACTTCCTCGAAGGGCAGGGTCTGGGGCTGGCCGCCGGCCAGTCATTCATCGCTCTCCACCGGGGGGAGGCCGTCACCCTCCACAAGCTCGATGCCCGCGAGGGCCGCCAGGGTCTGGTAGCTCTGCTCGTCCTCACAGGTAGCAAGAGCCAAGACCTCCTCGGAGAACTCCTCTGGGACGCCATCCACCGAGGAGATGTCCTCCTGCTGCTCGATGGCCCAAACGACGGCGGCTACAAACCCAGGGGAGTTCGCCAGTCGAGCGGGTGCATTGGCCCTCCACTCCTTGAGCTTAGCCTCGTCCGTACAGTTGCGGACGATGTGCTCCGCAGAGCCGCAGGCGAAGCACCGGCGGACTTTCGGAGCGTCGGGGCGGGAGAGGCCAGGTGGTGGTGGCAATGGGGTCACTGCCGCGGCGACGGTGGTGGCAGGCCCATTCTCCAGCATGGCAAGAGCTGGGCGGTTTGAAGAGGGGGTACGCCTGTAGAAGGGGGTGCGAGGTGGTGGATTAGCGAAGGAAACAGTACGGGGAGGACGGTCTTGAGAGCGCCTCTGAGCCGCCTCCGTGTCAATGTCACTCTCCACCTCCTCAGCAACTTCCCGAATCTTCAACAAGGCGTTGTGGGTGCATGGGATGTCGTCAGCGACGGCCTTCCTCTCCCACTCTTCTGGTTTGGAGACATCCAAGTGGATGGCTCTCAGGCGCCGCATCACCTTGGGTGCATATTTCAGCCCTCGGCGGTACGTAGAGAGCATCGACAGGTTGGTCATCTCCACGCAATTGGGGACTCTGCCGGCAAGGAAGTTGACGGAGGCCATGCGGGTCTCCAGTCGCGAGAAATACTCCGCCGCGGTCTCGTTCATCGCCTGCTTCAGGGCAATGGTCTCGCCATGTGCGTTCTCCAGGTAGGCCTGCGTCAGGGAGCACACCGCCAGATCGCTGAAGAACACGTCCAGCTCCCCGTAGCGTTGGTGCCAGGCTTGCTCGGACCCAAAGGTCCCCGCCGCGCGCTCCAAGAACTTTCTCTGCTGGTCTTGAAGAGTGTGCTCCTTGAAGCTCCAATGAAAGAAGGCTTGACACACTCGCCTGGTACGCTGATACTGACGGCGTACAACTGGGAGTGGCCAGTGCTTCGATCACGATGGCCTCCTGGAATACCTTCCGCACCATGTTGGAGTAGTGCTCCAACTGCGTCAGGAGGCCCTCCTTGTCGGCCGATTTTGTGTCGGACGCGGAGCGGGGGAACCTGGTGACGCTCTTGACCAACTTTAGCACCATCTCCTTGGTCTTGTGCTCCAGGCGGACCTCGTCTGAGGATGCTCGCAGGTTAGTGCCCTGCGGCAGACGGACGATGCCTGGAACAAAGGGGGTGGCGCTGGGAGAGAGCACGGGGTTCGCAGCGGCGGCAGAATGAACGGGGTTCGCGGCAGTGGCAGAGTGAACGGGGTTTGTGGCGGCGGAGTGGGGGAAACGAGCTGGAGGTGGTGGTCCCGGGGCATGCGCGGGCGGAGGCGCAGGCGCGGGATTTGTGGGGACTGCGGTCGGAGTGGGCGGTAATGTAGGGGCTGATGGTGGTGCAGGGAGTGGGAGAGGTGTATGGAAGGGCAGGGGTGTGGATGGTTGTGCGGCCACCACGCTCATGCTCCGGTACCAATCGGAGTT